>JANHFL010002742.1:114904-126100 GCA_032468155.1 Oxyrhabdium leporinum | reverse complement strand
GCCTGCCATCCTTCCCTCAGTTTTTGCTGAGCTTGAGGAATAGATGACAGGCAGGAAAGTCCTCCCTCCCCATTTTCCTCCCGTTCGCCAAAAAGCTACTGCAAGCCACCCAAAAAGAGGGAAAAAGCAAAGCAGCTGGCTGCGGAGCTGCCGGCTTCAGGGAGGCAGCCCAACAAGCAGAAGCACTGTGCCCAGAAATGGAAGAGCAGAAGTGGTATTTGCGCTGCCCAAAGGGGCCAGCGGGCTGCAACTGCAGCCAGACAGTTCCCCCCCTACTCATGCTGGTCACGCCCATCTCCCCGGGCTTATTTTCGGGGTAGGGGTAATATTAGGCCCACCCCAAAAAACGTAGGGTTGGGCTTATTATTGGGGTGGGTCATATTTTCTGAGAAACACGGTATATATATTCAAATCCCATATTTAGAGGCTAAATCTGCTGTTACAGTACTTGAAATTGACTTGTTAGACAAGCTTCATCTCCTTTCATGAAACAGAGAAGAATCCAAGGGGAGCTGTACACCTATATAGAGCCTAGCCCCATATTTTGTAATTTAGCCCCATAATTTCCTACATGATTGAGATGGGTGTGTAGGAATTTTAACATATACCAGTATCAGTGCTTAGATTCTTCTATATGAAATTTGAAACATGCATATGAAATGCAAATACCTGTGTGTGTGTGTGTAAAATATTTCATCTGCTTTAATAAATAAACGTCCTTTAATTTCCCCAAAAGCAGACTCCCTGATCATTTGCATTACAAATCCAATAAATCCCAATTAGAATTAATTAGGAAAACTGATTTGTTGTCCAATACGGGTGCAGGACACCTCTTTAGAGAAGCTTGCATTTTATAAACGCAGCAAAAGTCACTCATATGTGATAAACTATCACTCTTTGGTCCTGGTTACAAGATGCTTAGCCCAATTAAACGTCCTCTTCAGCAGTACTAACTGTAAATAAACATCACTGTTTTGAAAATACCAAATTTCTAGCTATTTTCCAAGGGAAAAGTACTGGCTTCATGATGTTACTTGTCCTCCTCATTGGCCAGAGAGACAGCAGTCAATTTGTGTTTGGAAAGGATGGTCTGTGCTATCAGGTCTTTGCAGTGATTCTGTAACAAAGAGCCTTGCTTTTGAGTATTCTAGTGGCTTGGAAGGAGGGGTAGAAATGGTCAGATGGATTGCATGGCCTGAGAAAATGGACAAGAGTTGATGAGGAAGATTAAGGTTCTGGAGAAGATATCAGGTGCAACCATCAGAATAGGGATGTGTAGAGGGAGATATAGTAGAAACATGAAGGTGGGCTGTTCCTGGAATCAGTAGGTTGAATTGTTGAGACCCATTCCTGCCACCTCATCCTCAGTAGTCACCTCCAAGGCTTGGTCATTCCCTCCTTGGTGGCTGTCTTTGGCTGCCACAATTAAATGCCAGGTCCATGTGGAACAAATCCCAGGAAGTGGGTCTTCTTTGTCACTGCATGTGTCCTTTGGGACAGAATTCCCCCAAATAGCCTCCACTTTCAAACATTGTATAAAAGCCTGGATTTTCCCCAGCCCAGCTCTTAGGTTAGAATGGTTGTGTTGGCCCCTACAAACTGGGAGAAGAAGTGGAAGGATAATTCTGTTCTTTTGGACAATTATTTGTATAAGTGTTTATGTAATTATTCCTTTACCTTTGTGAAGCTACTCAAAATAATTTGGATTTGGGTAGTCTAGAAAAGTAATATAAATAAATATGAGTAGTCCTGGACTTACAACCATTCATCTAGTGACCATTTGAAATTACAACAGCACTGAATAAAGTGACTTATGACCAATTTTCACACTTAAAACCGTTGCAGCATCCTCATGGTCACATAATCAAACTTCAGACCCTTGGCAACTGGCATATATTTATGACAGTTGCAGTGTCCTGGGCTCATGTCATCTTTTGTGACCTTCTGACAAGCAAAGTCAATGGAGAAGCCAGATTCACTTTACAACTGTGGGAGAAAAGGTGGTAAAATGGGACAAAGCTCACTTGACAACTGCCTTGCTTAGCAACAGAAATCTTGAACTCAACCGTGGTCCTAAGTCAAAGACTTACGTAAAATGCTAGCCCCACCAATGACACCTTAAGAATGTTGAGGAAACAGGACCCCTGGATCTTATATGGTACGTCTAGGTTCTCTTCAATGTCTTCTAGATATTATCACCAGTGGAGTAGCACTTACAGCATTATTCACCTGAATCTAGTTTTTCCTTGTTTTCAAAGAACTAATGAACAGTGTAGGAATTAGCAGCACCAATTGCCTCTTCAGGAAGATACTTTGCAGAGTGGAAACTGCCCAGGTCGGTGTATTTGCAATGACTTCAGTAACTAAGATTTTGGCCAACATTATTTATTCAAAAATCTGACTTCCCTAAACTTACTTTTTTGTTGACAAAGGGCTGTTAATTTTTTTTAAGCAGCAATTGTTAGGCGGGCCTTCAAAACAAATATATTTCGAATTTAATCTCTGTGATATTTGGGCAAAGAGGCAAATATATATTGCTTTCCATAGAGAATGAATTGATGAGTTCTAGAAATACTGGCCACTTATGAATATTTTCTTCTGCATATTTATTTTATTTATTTATACCCCTCCTTTATTATTTTTGTAAATAACTCAAATGGAGAACATACCTGATACTTCTTCCTCCTCCTATTTTCCCAACAACAACAACAACTCTGTGTAGTGAACTGGGCTGAGAGAGAGTGACTGGCCCAAAGTCAGCCAGCTGGCATTCATGACTAAGGTGGGATTAGAACTCACAATCTCCCACTTTCTAGCCTGGTACCTTAACCACTAGACCAAAGCGGTTCTCTATAATTCTTCTGAAGAAAGCCAAGATATAGTGTTCCATGTGTTGGCCCTCACCCCAACCTCTTCCCATTGCAGAAGGAGGCTTGAAGAAGAGTTCTGCTTGCATTCATTTGAGCGCAAATAGGTTGCGGATAGAACTGCTCAGCGCTGGCTTTCTGGGTTGGTTGTTTTCAACTAGTGTAGTGACAGGAAAGAGACAGTCATTAGTCCCCTGTGCCTTAACAACAGTGGTTAGAGCTCTGAAAGACATTTACACCAACGGAGCAATTAATAAAGAAACTGTGTCAGGAATTAGGGACAGCCAGCCAAATTGCCTATTAGCAGGCAGCCCTACCATTGCTTTATCATTGCTGTGTGCCCACAACCGGCTTTAAGAGACATAAGCATGTTATACTTCCCTAGTTAAACACAAGGATTTTTCCACCCCCAGGAAACCAAATTGAAACTTGGGAACAAAAGTGTAAAAAGGAACAACTGTTGAAAACATTAATAGGTAGTTGGCGACTATATTAATAGTTAGTACAGTTCGTATATTAACGGTGAGGGCACATTTGGAATACTGAGTTCAAATCCAGTCACCACAATACAAAAAAGATGCTGAGACCTTAGAAAGAATCCAAAGAAGAGCAGCAAGGATGATAAGGGGTCTGGAGGCTAAATCGTATGATGAATGGTTAAGGGAACTAAGTATGCTTAGCTTAAGGAAGAAAAGACTGAGGGGATTCATGATAGCTATCTTCCAATACTTGAAGGGCTGTCACAGGGAAGGAGTTGATTTTCTATAGCACCTGAGGGTAGGACAAGAAGCAATGGGTTGAACCTCGTCAGAAGGGTAGATAACTATGCCCACAAGTGGTGTGGCAGTTCGGAGCCTCCATGGTGATCATAGGCTTGTCACAAATACTTGCTGTGTCACATGTAAGCAAACGTAAGTCAAAAGTTCGTGTTTTTTTTTCATTTTTATGCAAAAAGTTTATAAGCAACCAGCAGCTCATGTACATAATGTATTTTCTCTAATGAGAGAATTTAATTTACCCATTTCAGCAAAACCTATCAACTTCACCAACCCTTCCCCTGTGGCGGTGGATAGTGCCCAATCTTTCCATCTTTGTGTATACAATAATTGTGCTGCTGTGATTATATACTGAAATACTCTTTTTTTTCTAACCGCTTGTCCATTAATCCTAACTGATTAGTTAAGTTGTGCAATATTTTGCTTTCTTTGTAAATGTGCTATTATTTGCAGAACTTTTACAGACAGATGCAGAGCCTGAAGTATTAAAAATGTAAATTTATGTAAGCATCATAAAGAATAACATGGCTTCATATAATGTTATCTCATTGACCATGCTAATAGCTTGAAAATTATATACCCAATACAGAAAGGATGAATGGGGGGGAAAAGCTACTAACTCCAATCGCTGATTTTTCAAAATGCAGATTGTGAATATAGAGCTACATTAGGGGAAATATATAAAACCATTAGCAAGCAAATGTCTAAAATAAAACAGAACACACAAAGGAGGTGAGACAGTTCTGAGAAAGCAGAGTTAAAATAGTTAGATCATAAAATTCTGCCATCCTACATCTTCATACTTTCACCCGCTATTGTTTTACCTCTTTTTATTCAGGAATGAAGCATCTCATCTTTATGAGTCTCTCACTTTGGTTACCCTTGTATTTACTAAATAAGATCTTTATCTCTATTGGCCAGATAACCTACTTTAGGCAAAAGCAATATGCCTACACTGTAAGAAAAGGCGACTGGAAGGATTGCTAGCTGCATTTCTTTTTAAGTTTCTAATGACTTTCCAAACTCAATCGAGGCCAGGGCTGTCCCAACGTTGGCAACCTTATGACTTGTGGACTTCAACTCTCAGAATTCCCTAGCCCAAATGAGTTGAAGTTCACAGGTTCTAAAGTTGCTAAGGTTGAGCACTCTTGGTCTAGACCCAAAAGCTATGGGAAAAAAAGTTAGGGTGAAAAATATAAGCAAAGGAAAAATTCTTTGTGGTTTCAAAAATTAAAAACAGTTCTCAGTTTTTGCTGTATACAGTGTCTGTGGGAAATTAGGAAGCAATTTCCTATTCAAATATGGCTACAAGGTATGCCTTGTGGTTTAGATGATCTTCCCTTTACTTCTAGATGTTTAGATTCTGGTTTAATCAGAGCAATATATTCAAGTGGAAATTTATATGCCTCAGGCTGAGCCCTGGTACTATTACTCTGACATATAGCTCATTTGATGGGATCCAGATGAAGCTTTGAGCAAAACCAAGAGCAGATCAGCTTGTCAAGAGAAATCCCCAACTCATGCCAATTGGCCTTCTCATTCTGTTCTGTGGATTCCAAACTATTGGGAACCTCGCAAGCAGGGGTGGGCATCCCAAAGGTGCTTTTTTAGAAGGCAACTTGACTTTGTTCTTCCTTGAAAACATTTCACTTCTCATCCAAGAGAAGTCCAGTTGCCTTTTGAAAAAGCACCTTTGGGACAATCAAGACCTGGATGACTGAGAATCTCCATAGACAGGGGTGGGCAATTAATTTTCCCAAGGAGCAACATTAGAAACTGGGATTGTTCTGGAGGGCCAAACCAATAGGGCTATGAAGGTGCGTAGGCACGCTTGCACATACATAAATGTAAAAACAAAAAAAAGTAGTCACCTTCAAAATAAAAACAATGCAGTTGTAATGCATGCAATTTTGAGAAAAGATATGTACGCATTAAGAAGCAACTTAGAAAAATGTAAGAATAGATTAGGGGCATTTAAACATGAACATGAATTATGAAAGATAAAAAAACATGCTTTATTCATGCTATATGACACTGTATGTACTTTTAACAAAATATGTGTCTGTGTTTCTTAAAGTATAGTCCTAGGACCCTCCCTCTCTCTCCAATAGTCTTCCAAGACTGACTCAGGGATCCATTAAATCAAAAAATATTTTTCCAGACTGTGTTGAAAAATAATACAAGATTAAAACTGCCATTGAACAATTATGAGAAGCGATAGCTGCAGCAAATACGTCAATTTTAATTTTTAATATGGTAAATAATCTATAAATATCATCCAGGCAAACAAAAGCTCTTGTAGGGTCCTCCATAATTTTTAAAAGCAGGAAAGAGTCTTTGAGAGGAAAAAAAGTTCAAGAAACATTGATCTATAAAATTAACTCTGCCTATGTCACTATAAGATAATTATAGCTAATGTAAAACATCTCCAGACAGAAGATTTGCATCACTGGTATTTGTGGTGGATCCAATTGTTCTTACAATTTTTGTGGAGCTGAAGCAGTTTATCTCTGACTCTGATTTATTTCCAGTTTACTTGAAAATAGAGCAAAATCAGTTCATAGCCTATGAAACTCAAATCAGCCTACAGTCAAGTTTTATCATATCCCCAACCCATGGTCCAGCTTCCTGTTTTCCTCTGTTTCTTTCTTGGCATAAGTATTATTTAGATTGGAGCTTTCTCCTGCTCCCAAAATCTATTTCTCCTTCATCCATATATGCCACCATCCTTAGGGATACTTAAAAAAAACCCCACAGCACTCAGTGCAAAATTGCTGACATATTCTTCTTCCATCTTTTTTTTTTCAACCCAATAGTGAACTGATGCCAGGAAAGCAAGATATTTTGGCAGAGTTCAGTGGCTTTATCTACATTTTTAAAATCTATCTTGCATAGCGTTCCCATATAGCTATCTCTCAGGTTATTCTTTCACAAAATAGAAGAGAAATGTATACAAACATAAAAACATGAAGGGGAAGGCTGGGGGCAGGAAGTTGCAGTAACTTACTGATCAGCCAAAGAAACATAAGATGAACACTAACTGGTTGTTCTCTGAAAACACTAGATTTGCAAGAGTACATACCTACAAAGACAACTCGAAGATGATTGCAGATACTGTAGGTTTTCAATTGTTTTATGTGGACTTGGGAAGCAAAAACACTATGAGCAATGAGCAACTAAGAAATAGAAAGACCTCCTCCTGGTTGTAAAAAGTTTTGTTACAGCAGCAACATTAAAAATCTGAAGTCCTCTTTAATACTCATCATGTCATCATCAATCATAGTTCTATCTTCAATCTCTTTACTTACGAATAACCTCCATTAAATCTCAGTGACATCTCTGAGATGTGAAAGGACTGTTGCTTTATTTCTAAAATACATGGTTTTTAAAAAGAAATGCATACTTGCAGCCAATTATGAAATAAATATAAAATACTTATCTTGTTTTAGTATTTGATGGATATTCTCTGTGTAAAAAAAACCATATGTAAATGTTTTTACAGTGACTTTGATAACAATCTGGCCCTTAAATTTGTTTACTGAAAAGGTGGGAAATTCTGTTAATTAGCTAAATAATGAAACTTAATCAAGTTGGGGTCTTTGGGGTATGTTGGGATACAATTTCTATCATTCCAATTGGTCATACTGAATGGGGTCAGCATGAGTTCAATGCATTCAGAAGACAGTCCCAATCTATTCCTGGAAAATAGTCTAGAATTATATTATGCTGTTCACTGCTAGAAAAGAGGACTATGAATGATTAAATAATAATGTGAAGTCCAAGACAGCATTTGATTACATGTGCAAGAGGCAGCGGTTGGACTACTACATTGAGTTCTTCTCTCAGTAAAAGCAGTGAAGAAAGGCAACCATTTTCATAGGACAAGAGGAACTAAGTGGGAGGGAGTGTAGGAGGTAACCAGGCTAAGCCGGAGGGAAGGGTCAAACGTGCCATCAGTCTTGAGTCTCTTCGCACCCACAAAAGATCTAAGTCCAGCCTTGAATTTCATTGACTCTTACCTACTGCCAACTTTCTTTCATCATTAGTAGTTCAGATTCTTGCAATAACCCTTTATATTCATTTGAACTGCCTGGATTTCCTGATTTACCTGTGCTTGCCAGCAAGCAAGCAATTCTTGTATAGTTTGATGGGACCAAAGATGACATAAACGTAATCCCTTAATTCACTCTGTAACAACGGTACACTTTTTCATGTTAAATACAAAGTTGTCCTCGACCTGCAATTATTCGTTTAACAAGCATTCGAAGTATGAAGAGTGATCTTCAAACCATCCTGGCACTTACAACCATCGCATATCCCCGCAGTCATTTGATCAAGATCCGGCTCTTTGGCAACTAGTATGTAGTTGCAGCAGTTACAGCATCCAGGGGTAATGTGATCATCATTTGAAACCTTCCCAGGAGGCTTCCAACAAGCAAAGTCACGGAGGGAAGCCAATTTATCTTAATGATTATGTGATTCACTTAGCAACCACAGCCAAAAAGGGACATAAAATCGGATGTGACACATTTAATAACCACTTCACTTAGCAATGGAAGTTCTGGTCTCAATGGTGGCCACAAATTGAGGACTACCTGTATACATTTACTGACATAGAAAAGTGTCTGTTGTGTAACTAGTTTCTGTTACAACAGGAATATTGAAAAATTGTTTTAGCAAAACTGTTTCACTAGAGACTTAGCTGCATCTTAACAAGATCACTGTGTGAAACGATTTGGATTAATTTGCAGCTCAGCAACACACACAAATGTCTCATACTTTAATCTGGTACGTAGTCCTGCTTTTAACATTTATTGTGACATCCATTTCGGAAATGTTAGAGCTCTCATAATGTTTTCCTCCCACTCCCCAACAACTGGTCATGTTGACTATTTACCGAATGCAGTGCCAAATGAGTGTATTTTTATAGTGTGACCTAATGGTGAAAAGGCTGTGACATGATCCTATTATCAGACTTCCAAATACTCAAAAATAAAACCTGCAGCTGAGTCAAATCCAGAAGGGGCAATTTTTAAAATTATAGGACAGCAAGAGAGAACAGAACTGGAGGCTCTGAATCAGGAGAAGTATAAATATCATGTGTCCTGTTTTTTTCTGCAGCTACTGCCATAAAAAATAAATTCTGATTGTATAAGCACAGTCCAGCTGCAGTTTTACAAGGTAGAAATGCCCTAATTTAAAGTCCTGTTGATATTTTTAATCTTTCCTTATTCCTCTAGGGTTCATTAGTTACTCTTCTGTAAAATTATATTAGAATGATCAGGATACAAAATATGTAACTGGCACAATTGAATCAAGAGCATTCAAGCAGATTTAGTTATATTTTATAAAACTTATTTATAAAATTTATAGGCCGTCCTATAGAGGTAACTGGGCGGCTTGGAAGCTCTCTGGGAATGAAACTGTTTCCAGCTTTTTAAGATGAACTGTGCCCATTTGGGAAGTGCACATGCAGTTCAAAAGTTCTTATATCTTTTTGAGAACTCACTAAAATTGTGAAGTATTATTTTAAAACCTTTCTGTCCAACTGTATAGGAAAGGAAAGGAAAACGTCAGTCTTATATCTCAATTTTATTGCTTTACAAGTTAAGACTTTAAAGGGAAGGAAATACTGCATTTATGGATATGTTACACATACATTCAGCTGCAAACTAGAAGGAAAAAATACCTTTTGACAATGGATCTTAGAGTCCTTTTAGCTCAGAGTAAAATGTTGGTAAATAGATTGTGCCATAGTGCCATCTACTGTACGGATGCACATTTTAAAGTGATTAGACATTATTCTTGCAATAAAGAAAAGCATTCCAGGAAGGACAGGAAAGCAAGTGGTGATGACACATTTTTGCAAAGGGCCAGAATAAATAAAAAGAAAAATAATAGCTGTAAAATTCCACGCAATAGTTCACAATTTAACAACTGCATTTGTAACCAAATCAAGTCTAACACAATAACCATATGTGTAGCTTTTGAACAGTGTTCTCTCATCCTGAAGAGTGTACACACACCCATGATTAATATACTGTAAAATAAATACAACCTGGATGGTAGCAATTTTGATGTCAGATTTAAATACTCAGCCCCCACATGAACTCACTAGTGAAATGAAAAAATCCTTAGATCCCCTTTAAAGACTCTCAGATTTTCACGGAGGTGAAAGGAAGAAGGCAGCTGAATTCAGAATCCCAGTCAAGTCCCTGAAACCACAAAGCTAACTTTAAACTCTGTTTTCCTGGATCAGGAAAAGGAAAATAAAAAATAAAGAACTCAGGTTGTATGGCAAAATAAAGGAAAACTGATATTGAGGGACTGTGATCAGAGAGCTGTAAACTTCAGCAGCAAGAGTTTGAATTGGGCTCTAGCTCAGAATGGGAACTAGTACTCGGCGACATTATAAAACATGGGAATTGTTGTCCAGCAACTAAGTCATGTCCGACCTTGCAACCCCATGGACCATAGTACGCCAGCCCCCCCTCCTCCCGGAATTTGTCTAAATTCATGTTCATTGCATTGATGACACTATCTAAGCATCTCATCTTCTGCCAACTCCTTCTTCTTTTGCCTTCCATTTTTCCCAACATTAGGATTTTTTTCCAAGGAGTCCTCTCTTCTCATTTGGTGGCCGAAGTATTTGAGCTTCAGTTTCAAGTATCTGTCCTTCCAAAGAATAGTCAGGATTGATTTCCTTTAGGGTTGACTGATTTGACCTCCTTGCAGTTCAAGGGACTTTCAAGTCTTCTCCCACACAATTTAAAAACAATTTAAAAACATTAATTAAATACTGTCATTAATCCAGGTTGTTCAAATGAAACTATAAACAACCACTCAAAACTTTGGTAGAAAACAATAAGCCACAACTGGAGGATCGATTCAGGTTAGTCTGACTTGCAGCCTTCAAACATGTGTGTATGTATACCTGTGAGTGTAAGAAAATGTGTATGTATGTACACATTCAAAAAGATGTTCCACTGGCTACTTCCAAATCTAACACGAATGTAACTTTCACACTCACACACCACCTATACACGTGAACACATTGCTTTATGTTTATTTGCACACGTAAGAGGAAAATTACAGGCAGCCTTTGAGTTATAATTGAGCCCAAAATTTAGGTTGCTAAGCGTTAATGGAGTTTTGCTCCATTTTACAAGTTTTCCAGCCACAATTAAGTGAACTTTTGCATTTGTTACATTAGTAACATGGTTGTTAAGTGAAGCTAGCTTGCCCCGATGACTTTGTCAGGTCACTAAAGGGGATCACGTGAGCCTAGAATACTGCAACCATCACAAATATGAAGCAGTTGCCAAGCATCTTAAGTTTGATCATATGACTATGGGGATGCTGCAACGGTCATAACTAGGAAAAACGATCATGTCACGTTTTGCGGTGCTGCTGTAACTTTGAACGGTCACTAAATGAAGTGTTGTAAGTCGAGGACTAGCTGCCACAAACACACACACACACACACACCCGCCTTTTCCAGATGCGCCCGATATATACAGAGAGAGAGAGAGAGAGGGTAGATAGATAGAGAG
>JANHFL010002742.1:85251-112066 GCA_032468155.1 Oxyrhabdium leporinum | reverse complement strand
TGGGATTTGAACCGCTAGATTGAATCAGCAGAAGTGGCCTGCAGTTCAACACTCTAACCACTGCGCCACCTATAGATAACATTTTTAAATGCTTTATTCTTTTATGTTTTGTAGATTTCTAAGACTTTGAATAAACAAGTTACTCATGTGATCTTTAAAGATGGATTCCTGTCTACGTGGAATAGAGCTCAAAAAGCTGGAATTAAACTAGTGTCCGTACTTTGGGTAGAAAAGTAAGTATTGATGCTTAGAAATATACCAGAGGAGAAAATATTACAAGAATAATATTAGTACAATCAATGTGGATTTCAAATGTCCCCAGTATATAATAATGTTATATCTGAATAGAATCCAAGGAGTAACTATTGGCTACAAATCTGAGTTGCTTCAAATGGACTTGCATTGTAGAGGGAATGTTAGGTCATTAGTTGTGCGTATGCTTGTTTTACATTCAGTCTAGCTTCAAGCAGCTTGAAGTACTATGAGTAAAAAGTTACCAGAGATCTTGAAGAATTGCTGGCAGGGAATAAATAGGTAATGCTAATAATAATGGATAAAATAAAGCAATGGTCTGAATTAGTATAGGAGCTTTGATAAATATATCTTGCTGCCAATTGAGAAGTTATAGTAGAATTAAAGTTAATTACAAATATGTTTTAAATATAGCATTTAAACTTCTAATCTTCCAAGGAAATATTAGGCTATTATAGGCATAAAGAGATGAATTTCCATAATATTTTATTAAAGTTCTTAAATTGCATTACAGTGATCCAGAAATTAGCTTAACTTTCCATTTCTGTTTGATTGATTAAAGCTCCTATACTAGTTATACATGGCAATGATTGCTTTTTTTCCTGCATCACATACCCTATTGATAAAGACATAATACCTAAACCAAGCTTAACAAAAAAATACAAGAAAGAAAAAAACAATTCAGTTTAGAATTATGATTTGAACCTTTATTATGCCTAAAATCCTGTGACTCATATTTTTGTGGCATATAGGTTTTCATCTTAACTAGTAAAATATGTCAACTTTCTTGTGTAATATGCCATATACTGTTTGCATCTGTAAGATCACTAGATGTCACTAAAATCCCATTGCTAGTGTCTTTGAATGTTTTTATTGAATTTCATGTTTTCATAGCCTTACAGGTAGTCCTTGCTTGCACATGGTATTGGGACTAGAAACTGTTACTAAACCACATGATTGTAAGGCGTAGACACATGACTTGCAGTCCTAGTTGCCATTATTAGGTGAATCCCACATGGTGTAGCCTCTTTGTAGTTGCATGATCACCATTTCCTACTGGCTCCTGCCATATGATATTGTTTGTCAAATCTAGAAGTGAAAATTGCAAATGGAAATCATAGGGTTGTCCCCATTGTGTTCATAAGTTGAGGATTAAATATATTTCCTGTGAAAGGAATAAGTATATTTAGAAGATCAAGAAATAACATATCAAAAGATGGAAAAAGAATATTATGACAGTAGACAAGACTTTGAATTTACATTCTGAGTCCTTTTTCATTTTTTTTATTAGTGGTTTATATTTCTTCTTGATATAGCAGAGAATAACATTGTACTTTTCTTTCTTTTACAAATACTCTGAAGATTTTTTCTATTTCCAGTATTCACTCTTTGCCTCTCTGCTTCTCTTTAAGTAGACAAAATGAAATGTTGCAATATTCATTAGAGTTGAGCAGCTTGTAACAAATATTACAAAAATAATTACTAATTTAAAATAAAAATGAGAAATATTGTAAAAAAATTGTCTTTATAAATTTATCTTTATAAATACCACTGAATATGTGGTATTTTGGTAAGTAACCCAAATTATGTGTAATAAATGTAAAAGAAGAAATGTGTTTGTATTTGTAAACAGTATAAAGTACTGTAGCATTCACACACACATACACACCAGCAGATTGGAGAAAGAGATTGGAATAAAAGTGATTGCAAGAGAACAAACTCTTTCCTGTTCTACACAGTGGAAGCAATGTGATCAGGCCAAAAGCAAAACACATTGAGCAAACACATTTAATAAATAAATAAAATCCTTACTTTCAAATATCTCTGCTCTTTAGGGGGAGAAAAAAAACAAAGGTCAGGGACAGGATTATGCATACTGATTGTAATGGTGTTCATGTGACTGAGGGACACTGCAAAGGTTGTAAATGGCCCATAAAGTTATTTTTCAGCGCTGTCATAGCTTCAAACAGTCACTGAAGAAATAGTAAGTGAGGAGTTGTATTGCTACAGATTTCTGGAATTGAAACATACAGTTTTCTTGAAAAATACTGTACATAGAGTTTTCTTGAAAAATACTGTTCTGCACTAACACAGTAAAAATATTTCAGCAAATATTCAGATGATGTTTATATCCAGATGTGTTCTATAGAATTATTTTTAAGTGTCATTTTATGTTTGGAAGTTTTACACTTATATACTGCATAGTCTTGATTAGATGTCCTATAAGTCACCCATCCATTATGTTAAGTGCTATAAGCAGGCTATGGATCCTTGGGAAAGATTATGGAAAGCAAAAAAACCCCCATCTCTTTGGCAGTTATTTTGTCTTGTTCTCTCTTACTGACTACAATGTTCAGATTTCAAATTGGTCCTAGCTGATTTGATTAGATCAAGCATGACAGAGGATTGGAACTTCTTGGCATGCTTATATATAAGAATTTACAGTTATGCCTGGCAACAAGTGGTTGCTGTAGGCAACTGGGTGATTTTATGTTTTTGAGTTTTCAGAATTGAGGTACTGAGCCAGAAAATTGTCAACTCAAGGAATGGTTTGTTCTATGTTATCTGCAACTGAAATTTTGATACATTCATGGGTGGGATCATAGATAAGTAAAGGCCTTCATTTCTCAGAATGTAAAGTAGGATCACTAACCTGATTGACATTTTAAGTCCTGCTATAAAGCCTGGGTCTTAGACTTCGTCTGCCAGCAGAACTGAGGAATGTGACCTATGCCTTTACATTTTTTTTCCTATCTAGTGTGTAACCCGCTAGCTCTTTTACAATCATGTGCTCTATCTTCACCCATCTCAATATGAATATAACATGGCATTTGTAACGTGACTTTTACAAGCAAACAAGTGGTTTATTTGTTAACCTGGATTTTCTGAGCAAGCTTTGTTTCTCTGGGATCTTGATAAGATAAAAATAAGGTTAAGATAAATAGACGTGGTATGAAATTGAGCATGATTTGTTAGAAATATTAAAGGTTTCAGTCACTTAGAACCATTAATAATATCTGTCTAATACTAAACCAAATGTGTATTTTTAATGCTTTCTCAGATGCAGAGAAGTTGGAATGCATATTGATGAGTCATTATATCCTGCAATAAATACTAATGAAGGGTTACCTCAGTTTATTAAAAAGGTCTGTATATGCATAGTGGCTTCCTATTATTTTAAGTGCAGTCTTTAATTTTATTTCACATTGCTCTTAATTAAAAAACTTCGGTGACTGAAGGATTAAAACTGGCTAAGTATTATCTCAGATCCCAATGTATTGATGTAAGATATAAAGTTCAAAAAAGACTAAATTAATTTGTTGTGTTAACCTGAAATGATTTTCTAATAAAAATTTAATTTGATAAAATCTGCAAGGAGCTATTGGTTGCCGTAATCCCACTCAACCTTTGTTTTAGCCCCAGATTTTCATTTGAAAATGTATTGCATCATGTGGAGATATTTTAATACAAATATTACAGTGATGCGTGAAAAGTGCTTTTTCTTTTTATAGAATTGGTGCAGTAAGGATAAGTCTAGCGTTTCATATTAAAGTATTATTTCAAAGTTTACAAATCAAAGTAATGACTCTTTTTATTTTGTAGCACAAATGCATGCAGCCCAAAGATTTATTTGGGAAAACTCCAGAAAAAGATCGTAGATTACAAAAAAGAATGGAAACTATGGTTAAAGAATTAGAAATGCAAAAAGCAGCAACAGGCAAGTATATGATCCATTTGCACTGTTAAATCTCTTAGCCCTTGCACTGAAAAATAATGCTAACATATGGTGACATTTGAGCATAATTTTTATAATAGCTCTTTGTGCTAATGTTAAAATGTTGAAGGTCACTGTAAAATACATAGAGAAATATAAAACACGGAAGGGAGTTATTTTGACCGATCTTTCTTACCTCCATCTACTGAAATATTTTACAGGAGAGGAGAGAAAGATTCACACAAAGAGCACACTTCACCTCTTTTTTCTCGCCAGTTCCCAAGTCTGTCTTCTCATTATAGATAGTCCTTGGCTTACAACCGCAGTTGAGATCGGATTTATGATTCTAAGTTGAGGCACTCACGTGTGTGTCTGACTTTACAACATTATTTGCAGCAATTCACTGTGATCATTAAGCAAATTCACAGTCATTAATACTGCGGTTGTAAGTACGAATCCATTCTTCTAAATAGGCATTGTTTGCCAGAAGCAAAAACTGTCGCAAATTATAGTGGAGAGATCAAGGGTCAGACAGTGTGTTGACTCTTTCCATATTCCTTTGGGTAAGAAGTTCAGTTGTACTTAGATACGGTAACAGCATTAATCTTTTATACTTTTTGCAGACAAAAGAAAGTTTATACATAACTATCCAGAAAATTAGCTTTGACTGGAAAAAATGATGTTTAATACATTCTCCAAATTTGCCCTGCAAATTTAAGAGGAACATACAGAGCCCACAATTTAGGCTCTAAATCTTTTCATAACGTGGATTGCTGTAGGGCAGGGCTGTCAAACTCCCAGCCCGCAGGCCAGATGCATGACGCGTTGGCCACGCCCAGTTTAGTGAAGGGGAAAAAAGCCCTGATATGTAACATGATGCTGCTGTGACAACAGCAGTTTGACACCCCTGCTGTAGAGTTTTGCAAATCAAATAACATATTTGAAATATTTTTTTCGTTTCTTAGTTTTGTTTAAGTGTTACGCTAATCTGGAAGCAGTCTATGTATAAAGTAAGTTTCCATTCTGCAGGTTCTGTGAATCATATTAATATTCCCTCTGATTCCAAATGTTGGGCAATTGATGTCAATAATAAATATAGTACACTTGCTTACTATAAAAAATAAGACTATGTTTGCAGAAGTACTAACCAGTTTTTTTTTTAAATAAAGCTAGAACAATATTTTTGAAAAAAGGAAGAGCATCTGGTTGAACATGCCTTTGTAATAGACTATTGAACTACAATAAATTAGGAATTTATAAGGGTCCATTACAAGGGAAAAAATATATTATTCTGTCTAGATGGTTAGAATTGACCAACAGCTTTATTATTGGAAGATCCCTATATGTTGTAGCATTTTAATGTAGATCTCTTTTTTTAGATTATTTTAAAACTTTCAGAATGTTACAATAATGTCCAAGCTCCAAATGTTACCCTTTCAAAATATTGTATATATTCATTCATCTTAAATGCAAAATTCTATTGATGATTTGCCGTTTTTTAGAAACAGATATACCAGTTTTATTATTTGAAGATGATGGTTCACTGGTGTACAGCCCAGCAAGTAAAATAAGGTATCAGTGCAGCGTAATGGAGAGAAGAATAAAGGACATGAAGGAGAAAAGAGAAAACGTTTCCCCTACTGGTATGATGATAAATGTTGCTTTTCATTTGTAGCATGCAGAATTACATTTTTTTTATTGCTGGATTTTTATCAGTATTGGTTCCATTTTGCCAATATTCCCCCTCCCCCTCCTCACATCCTTGTTAGAGAATTGGCTGTTAAAATGAAATTGAATCTATATTTTTTAATGAAGAAATGCATCTTTTTCCCCCTCAAACTTATTTTGGTCACTTTTGCTTCCCATTATTTGAACAATTATAAATAAAATTTCTGAAACAATAGGATAACCATATGCTGGAATGTGTTTTTTTCTTTACACCTAACAAATTAATGTTACTGATTTTTATAATCAAACATATTTTGGACATTGTATTATTGTTCACTGTTCACTGTCCGGAGTCCTTGTTGAACTGAGTGCCTATATAGATTGAATAAATAAAGGTTCCTTCAGTTATGGCTGCCACTGCTCTAATAAAAAGAAAAAACAAATTCTCAACAGAAGAAATAAAAATTAGAAATAAAACTGTTTAAAAGCTTTTATATAAAACTGTAGTGGGGGAATGCTGGAATAAATTTTAGACAGTTAAATGGGAAAATACTGATATTTTGAAGAATAGAATTTAAAGGACTACTATAAATGTATTCAAGCAGACATTATGAAAAAAAGTCATAAGTGCTGCAAATAGTGCTGCAAATTAGAAAATGGTAATGCTGTAGAAGAAAATAGGAAAATAGAGAAATATTAAAATATGGATGTGAATTGCTCATGGAGTAATTGTATAGAAAGGCTAAAGTCGATATTTGACAGAAGAATGTTACTGCTCGTTTATATCGGGCATCATGTATGCTTACTATAAATTGGGGAAGGTGGCTGCACTTGTCATCTGTGAAAATGTCTTCAAAGGAAATGCAGTATATTGTTTTACATTAAAATATGTTCATACTGTTAATCTTAAGATTTTTGGAATAGGTTTGAAAATAGAAATGCTTTATTTCTGAGAAATATTTTTTGTTTATTTCTGTGATAAGTTGAACAATACAGTCTTTGGGATGGAAAAGCTTTTTTCAAGATTTTGAACATATTTGAATTTATTGGTCTGAAATCGGAATTTATCAAGTTAACAAATGAATGTAGCCATTAAGAAATATTTTTAATACCCTGACTTTGATTAGAGGAGGCATATCATTCAGATGACACATTAAGTTGAAGACTTACTGTTTTATTTGTGTGGTAGTTTCCTAGCTATAGCGTGCTGAGCTCTTACATGGCTTAGTATGATGGCTTAATGCAATCCTCAGAATTTGTAGATTTTTAATACCAAAGCATCCAAAATATTAAAAGCACTGTAATGAAATATTGTAAGAACATAACATATATTGAATATGCAACTACATATTAATATTGGTGTTAAATGTCTTTAGGAATTGCTTACTCAACATAAATCTAATAACTCACATTTTAGGTTCACAGTTATCTCAGATGTCTGACACTGACCCTGCTGTTGTGTCTACAACCTCAACTTTAGCACTGACTTCAGGTAAAAAAAAAAAGGGGGGGGGAACCCTTTGGAAATAAAATCTAAATGTTTGCATTCAAAAATATCCAGCAGTTAATGTGTAATTGATAATACTGTAAATAAATATTTTTAAAGACCCTGTAGTGCTCTCTTAACAGATAGGGAATCTATGGAATATTTTATTGAAGAAAGATGCTGCTGTAAACAGTGTTAGTGCTCCTAGTATCTTTTACTGTTTTGATATTGCTAGTATCGTTATTAAAAAGAGCACTACTAATACAGTAATTATTAGAACATGGACATGTATTTTTATTTCTGTGTTTAAACTCTTGAGATCACCTGCTTTTTAGTGCTGATCTAGAATTGATGTCTTGGCAATCACTTCTTGACTTAAATCTTGATATCATTTATACATATAGGACAGAACCCTCCCTATTTCTCTTCATGGTGCAGAATGATTGCACTCACATTCTTCAGTGAACTAAAGTTTCCTGTTTTATCCAAACATGGAAACTGATTGCCCAGTTTGGAGGAACACCAAAAAAAGATGGACAGTATTGACTGCAGGATTAGACAAAAGAGAGCAGTTCTCATGAACTGTCAAGGAGATTTATTTGATACGTGTCTTATTTCTGCCCAATGAGTTTTGGAACTATGTTCCTTCCCTAGGGCAATCTGCAAATATAAAAAAACATTTAAATATGCTATTTACAAACATTTAAAAATATTTTAAAACAGAATGATTTTAAAATATCGAAATACCAAGGGAAACACCCAAATTTAATGAGAGAACAATCTACAGCAGTGTAATAACTAAGCTGATACTCTTTTCTATACAACATGTATAGTTTAATGGTTGGCAAATAATTATTTGGCTTTTCAGTTTCTTTCTTTCCTATCTTCAAGGTTGAAGGAAGGAAAATTGAAGTTTCTGTTCTGAAGTCACCACTATTTGTATGCATGAACCTAAACAAATTAGTTATGGTATATGCATAAGCCCATTTCAAAGCCCATAATACTTTGTCTCATTAATACATTGTTAACATGTAATCAGAGGCAATCAGAACCCAAGATTACTTGAAAATGGAAGTTTACTCTGATCCAGATAATGAAACTTAGTATTAGTAAATTTAGTATGGGGTCATATAAACAAAAAAACAATTTGTGGAACTGTCCCATAATTTATAATTTTTTGTGGTTCTATTTTTATTTTATTCAAAAAAAATTAAATACAAAATTCCCCCCCAAAATCAAAAAGAAACAAAGAAAAAACACAAAAGAAGGCATTTAAAAAGCTTATAAAAAAAACCTAACACATGTGCACATATTATCCCCTCTAATTGAATACTGATTAATATACTACAACATTAGTTTCCCACCTCTTGTGAAACACCATTTTTTTTGAAACTGCTAAATCTATTTGCAGCTTATTAACCTGTCATCTATATACTCTATTAATGACAAAATAGTTAACAAGAACAATAATAATAGAAAAAGGAAAGATTAAAGTTTCAAAACCTTCTGTTAACAAACTTATTGTTGTTGTTATTGTAATCAACTTGTAGAAAATTTACCACAGCACCTTATCTATCCCAAATCATCAGAAGAGTTAACAGTTATTGTTCCTGGATCAAATATCCACGTTCTTATCTCTTAACAATTGTTGTCAGATTAAATATAATCCAATCTCCAAAATCAGTCAATCTTCCCACAAAAGTCCAGATGAAATTGTTTTCCAGTGAAAGGTGTCCCCAAACAACTCCTTCATAGGGAAAAACAATTTATCACTTCTCCACTCAATCAAGTTTCTGCTGTTGTAAAAGAATGCAGGCTTGAACTTCAGGGAGGCATTTACAGTTGACTCAATTAGTTCTAAGTCTGTAAAGTCCATATTTCTTTCCACTAGATCTGCTGCTTTCAGATCACATTTTTTTGTGAGTAATTTATCTAGAGCTACATGCATCTGAATATTTTCCACAGTCATTATCATTTCATCAAACATTTAAAAAAAAATCAAATAGGGATTGCTATTGTTACCAAATGGTCTTTTTTCAGATTTCAGCCAGATTTACTTATAATCTGATACACTGTTGCTCTGTAATTTAGCAACCATAGATAAGAGAACACAAGCATTGAAGTAATATTTCTTCAAAGTGAATAAATAAAAAAAGAAACAAAGAAGATATTTTCTGGATATTTCAATCCAAAGTTAAAAGAAAAATTAAAAAATTAACCTCCAAAAATTTTGCAAATTAGTAAAATGCAAAAACCATGTAGTGAGAATCCAATGTAGATGTAAATCAAATGAAAGCACTTTCACTACTCAGAAACACGCGATGTTTTCCTTACAGAAAAGCGAAAGTTTTTCAACAACATAAAGAGAAAAGGGGGGCAAAAGAACAAATGACGTCCAACTTGGGATGAAAATAATTTGGCATTCAACCAGCTGGTCAGGTTTTAAAAATAGAAAGCAAATTGAAACAAAAGCTTCATAAAGTGAAGCTAAAACCCAGGCATGCTTAAAAAAACAACTGCTGAGAGGAAGATGAATGACTGGTGACTTTCCAATAGCTCCCACAAGGGAACTGGAATCTTCAAGACTCCCTCTCCCAGGTGGGTCCACAACCATCCAAAAGCCATCTTGGGTTATTCTTAAGTGCTCCCATCAAATCCAGAGAGCAGTATTGCCAAAGAACCAGCTTTGATAACAAAATCAACAAATCTTTGGCCGGAAAGAGAAAAGTTCCTACCATTCAGCAGCCATCTTGGAGAGGAGTCCCAGCTGTCCCATTTTTAAAAAACAATTGCATAAATTATTGTAATATTGATACAATTACATAAATTATTCAATTCATTATGCCTGAACTCATTGGTATCATCCTTTGTCATTATCCCTTGTCTTTAATTTTGTGTGTGTGTGTGTGTACACATACATATACATACATACACACACACATTTGATTTTCAAACAAAAATAATTCAGGCCTACTTAGGCTTATTTCAAATAAAAATACGCTGCTTCGGTTACATAGAAATCTTTTATTTTTTGGTAGAAAAATAATGAATGTACAATAATGTACATTCACCTACTAATGCTCCACAGAAGTCGTAGATGTTAACTATGAGTCCCTTAATTTCCACTTGAAATTAGCCAAGTATTATGGAAGAACAAATTTGGTGTTTGGACAAGTAGCATCAAATGTGACAACCTTGTTTTTACTCCAGAACAAAATAGTAGCAAAGGGCATTCACAAAGTATGCTAGAGTGATTAAAGAACCCCTCTTCAAACCAGTGAAGCAGTTGTATCTTTGGAAGCTTGTAGATGTGTTTCAGGGGATGTTCTGTTACCTGTATATGTATGCATAGCCATTTCCCTTCTCTTTGCTGGTAATCCATTTCAAACGTTTTTATCTTACTATAGTTTTTTTTAAATTCATATTAACTTTTTTAAAAAAATAAGATGTGCTTTTCAGTCACGAACTGTTTCTGATTACAGAACTTGAGAGTAATCACCTTTTAAATTCAAGTTTTGCCAATTTGGTTGGAAGTCCTGAAACCAAGAACCTTGGAAAGAAATCAAGCAACTGTTTAGCTAATACTGAAAATATGATGGACGTTTCCAGAGCCGAATTATATGCCTCTTCTGATTCCCCAAGTGACTCTCAACACAAAGGCCTAAAACGATTGAGTGGTAAAGATTTACATAAAAATTCAATCCCACCTAATAACAAAGGATGTGATTTCCTTGTCAAAAAGTCAATAATTGATATGTCTACTACTCCAGAATGCAAAGATGGTATTGACTGGTTTTTAGCCATTGCTAATAATCCCCTTCCTCCAGTGAAAAATGTGGGCCATACGCTTTCTGTCGAAAATCTGGTCCATTGTGAACTTACTGAAAATAACAGTAGTTCTGAGAATGACTTTTCTTCAGTTAATCTAATCAATACTCCAGGAACAACTAAAGTTTCTTCTCTTTGCAAACAACAAAAATATAGAAGGAAATCAAGCCTTAGACTGAAGGCTTCTATATCACATGATAAAGAACCTCAGAATGATTTCTTACTTGCATTGCTTACTCCAATTAAGTGTACTAAAGATCAAGATTCTTCTTTTGAAGATTGTTTTTCATCTTCTAACTTTACTAAAAATAAAATAAGAGCCAGCCTTCTTCCATGTCAGCAAAAATTACAGAATGACAAGGAAATTAAATATAATTCTCCCAGAAGCAAATTAGAAGGTATGTTGCAAAGTTCTAGTCCAGTAAGTACAAGTTACAACAAAAAGAGGAAAAGAATGACTGAGATTACTGAGGATGCAGTTAGTGAGCCCAGACTATCTACATTTCTTCAAAGGAGAAAAACAAGTGTAAATTGTACATCAAACACTGAAAATGGAAGCATAGTAGAAACGTCAGACTGTTTTTTAAATTCCAACATTCGGGAACAGATCACAACCAATTCTACAGCTGGTAAGTTGTTATTGAAAGATAATTGTCCAGCAAAATACCACCCAGAATTATTTTAAATGTCTGAAATCCTTCACTCTAAAATATAATTGAGCACAGAGGTATTTTTAGAATCCCATTTAGAAAAAGGAAATACACTATGCGTAAAAATATTTTTTTAAAATATTCTTATGTATAGAATATTTTTCTAAATATATATTTTTTAAAAACAAAAATACAATTTAAATATACAGAAGGAAAAAGTAGTGAAAAATTGTTATGTGTGTCTGATGATAGGATATTATTGAATACTTAATATTCCATCCATGTTGGTTCCCTGCGTAGCCACAGTTTTTAGCAGTGTTAATAAGAATTTTGAAGTACCTGTTTAAAATGTGGTATAGCAAAATTATTTTACTGCAACCAGGAAGTTATTAAGTGGAAATTCCAAAAAATTATACAGTTTGAAAATTTACAGCTCTAAAGGAAGGACAATTTATATAAAGACTATAAGTTTTGTGGACATTTTGCTGAACAAATGAAACTTAGACATTCTAATTTTAAATTCTTAAAATCTTATCTAAGAATCTCCAAAAAGACTACATTGGAAATTTGTGAACATTGTTATTTTATTCCTGAAAATCACTGAAACAGGCAGTTTTATTATGTCTATAGACTCAATGAGGTTTTCATTACTGGAAAGTATACCTGATGATGTGATTTTGTACAATAGTAACGCTGCTGTCTAGAAAACATACATTGTTTTCTAAAATGTGTATTTAAAAGGTTCATTCTATAAAATCTACTTATAAAATGCTAGAAAAAGGTTATTATGTACAAGTTGTACAGGAATTACAGGTTTAATGTCTGAGTATTTTTAACAGATGTTAAATGAATTATGAAAATAACTCATGTTTGGCTTCCTAAATATAACTGAATGTCCTTTTGCTGACACATCTGAAATAATGGTCTGTGAATACAGTGCCTTAATTTCAAGAAAGATGTGTATGTATAGATGTATAAAGAATGAAACAAGGGGAAGTCTAATTTGATCTTCAGAAAGTGAAATAACTGCATTTTATATAGTTTTCAATAAAAATATACGAAGGCTTTGTCTACTGAAAAGAATTGCTGTATTCTTTTGATTCAGTTTAAAAATATAATTGCATGTTGAATGTTCTTGTTTCTCTGCAGGAATTAACTGGTAAAGTAGGTTCTCTGTTATAGAATGATAACTTTATTCTATAGCACTCTCAGCATTTTGAGTATTCATTTCACATACAACCCTTAAGAGATATGAAGCTTTAAATAATTAGATTTGCGACATCAGCTTTCAGGTGGATTTTTGGAGGCTGGTGAAAATTCTGCTGAAATTAATGTCATATATATCTACTTGGTAATATTCCTTTAAAAGAGAAAGCTCTTCACAGTGCTTATGCACTTGATTGCCCAGCGTTCCACAGACTGTAAAATTTAGTGTACTGTGTTTCCACATAACTAAGCCAAGACTACAGCAGTTTGTAATGTTATAGTCTAATTCTGTGCATGTTTATTCAATCAAAATTAAACTCAGGATCTTGACGTGGATCAGTTAATAAGTACAGATTGGTTTATATGAGTCTTCAGGTAGCTAGGTTGTATTACATCTAAAATCAAGGGTCAGTCTGAATTAAAATCTGATTTACATGTGGAAATTAAAACTTCGTTGTTTCATCAAGTAATGGCAATCTGTTGATATAAGGTACATTGACTGTAATCTTCAGTTATGAAATTAATACATTTATTCTGGTCAGCATAGGAACCAATAATCATTGAAGATTGTAGTGTTTATTTTAGATGCATTTTCTTACTTTAATGTAATAAACACTAACCTCAGGCTCTCCTCACATATCATTCTAGAAGAATTGTGGGCACCTAACTTTTTATATTGGACTATACACAGAACCAGGAGTGGCAGAGGAGCTCCATTCTGTATATTTAATACTTGATCTAATATACACATTATGACTGCACTGAATCTCTTTCATATGTAAGATAGATTGCTGCTGCTCATGTTTCAAACAAAATTAGGAACTTCAGACCTCTCACAAGCATGGTATCTGTTTTCAATTGTTAAAACAGCCACATCTTTTAGGCTATATGGAAACGGAGGGGGCAGGGGAGATACTGTAGCTCTGTTATAAGTAGCACAGGTGCTGCCTTGTGCAAATTGTAAAGCAATTCTTCTGAACTATTTTTTGCATAATGGTTAATACATGTGTTAATAATACACAAAATATAAATTCTTTCCTTACCAGGAGCACCAATATTTTAACTCATTTATAAATTTCTTACAAATATTTATCTACTTGGATATAAAATGTTATTTATTTTCTATATTGTGTATTGCTACATATACATTTTGAATTAATAAAAGTATAGATGGGAAATGTCTTTATCTGAACTCTGCATTATTGTACTATAAGAGTATGTACGTGGTGTCTTTTCTACTGGCAAATCCAGGGCAATCGGTTATATAATCATTGAAGCCAAACTTTCGGTTCCAATTATGTTATAGATTTGTTTTCCTAGACAGCTCTCAATATTTAAAAAAATGCATCATGCATTGGGAGAGAAGTGCTGCTGTTTTTATGATATGCCATTTTAATTTACATGTAGCAATATTTGCTGAGCATGTACTTTTTAGTCAATGCAATATCAAATTCAATAAAATAGAACTCAATATGTACATCTGTACATGATTTGTGGGCCTGTTGGAATCTACGTTTTTCATTTCTAATCTAATTATCTTTTTGAATGGCAATAGTAAGACACTAAATCACTTCATTTGTCATCATTGCCCTAGTATCAGTTCACAAGATTATGTGAGAATTAAGTGTCCTCATTAACTATAGTTGCCATTACTAGGGTTGATTGTAAGAGACTTACCTGGCAAATTTTATAGTGATCAGCATTGGAGACATGTTTTTCTATGTTTTCTTATATTACAAACGCCTAAGTCCCATAAAAGGATTAATAATGCATTTCCTTTTTGGCACAATGTTATATGTCAAATACTGGCTAGAATTTGAAGAACGCCAGTTCCCAGATGCAGCTTAGTACTTTATGAACAACTATGTCTTTATATAAGAGATTTCTTGTAAAGGTGAAGTATATCTCAGTGTTTGAAGCTTGCTTATCTTTGTATTAAAAGTCAGCATGCACTTGGAGTTTGGGAAAGCAATTCCAAAATAGACTCTTAAATGTTAACATGACCAAATCATGCCTAGAAAATGCCATACTACTGATAACTGTTTTCACTGGCAGTCATCCCTTCATTTATCTTAGAATATCCATGTACTATATAAGCTTTTTCCCCCCTGGTTTTTTCTCTCTCTCTCATTTGCTTGCAAAACTAAAAGGGTAGTTATAGAAGTTCTTAATACATTATGGGTAAAAAAAAGTTGTTCAGAGAATGGTATAAATAGGTATTTCCAATACTACACATATGTTCATAAAATATCTACAGTATGGCCAGAATAGAGTGACGTTTCTTACTTAATGGTATATTAGGGCATATACCTCCTTTTTTTGTGCCAAGAGATCTTATATCAGGAAATTTGATGTTCACAGCAGTTTTTCCCATCCAGCCAAAGACTTCATTATATATTCCATAAAGCTCAGGCTTCTGTCATGTTACATGTTGTAATAATTATGTTTTATCTGTTAGTTGGTGGAAATAAGATTGAATATGGCCTGAAGATAGTGAGCAACCAAGTATGAACGCAGCTATAACTAAGGCTGAATTTAAGAGCAGACATCTTAGAATTCAAATAATACATGTGAAGTATATGAAATTAGATTGTTTTTTTGTAGAGGTGTGTAGCGCTTTCAGTTTTGGGTTGTGAAGTTCCAGCAATTCTGGAAATATTCTGACCTACAAGAGGTTGTTTTGAATTAGATTTGGTTTGAACTGAACAGAAACATTTCCAGAAAGATCTAAATAGTTGTTTTGAACTGTAAACATCTCAACTTTAAAATATTTTGTCCGTCACTGCTGCTTTCATTTTAAAGGGAGTTTGCTTCTAGTAATAATAAAGTTGCTGAATGAAAATCTAATAAAGTTCTGCCATGAAAAGTTATGAAGATGTAATAGACTGTGAGAGAAATCGTGGTGCAATCTGTGGGAAACTGCTGATTTGCCTGCCATAAAGATAAATAAAAGGAAATGTTCATTTTTTAAATTCAGATTAGGAGCTGCGAAAAATCATTATGAAAGGTGAGTTTTTGAAAGATATTACATACCTAAAATGATTTTTAAAATGTTTACTTAGAACTGCAATTACTTTTTTTTAGAGAAGCCATACAATGTAGACAAAACACAAAAATCAAGGAACCGTACCTGATTATGAAAAGTATATGGGAACAATGCAAAGCTACAATTGTGCTAATACATTAACAGCATTTACATTTTTCATAGTATGGATTAGGATTAACTTTAAATGAATCTGGTTTTTAGATAATGCCAAATTTTCAACGAGTGATGCTAAAAACACTGCTTGTGAACCTTTGGGGAACCATACGAATGAGCCTGATAGGAAATTAAAGATTACTAGAAGAATCAAAAGGGTAAGTTGGTATATCATGGCTGTAAGACCAGTAGAAGGAACTGTTTCTTCTTTTTCCCAGTGATGTTTTTTTGTGTCAGGTCTGGGGAATCCTACAATCTGTAGAACTAGATGGGAATCCTAAGGGGAGACCACAAAATCTAATGTTTAGTGAACACAAAATCATAGCAAACCATTGAATAGCTAATCTACCTAGAGGGAAAACATGATTGACTGGACAAGCTAACTGAACTCTGCAGCATTTTATTACATATTCTTAGAATTGAAGTTTTCTGGATCAATACATTTGTAAAACCAACATTTGATTTGGCAGAACACAGGGTGCCATGCTACAGCCGTGAAATGTATCCTATACTTTATAATCATTTTATTTTTCTGTAACTCAAGTATTGGAAGGTTCAGAGCCATCATCAACCATCTGATTTAACAGCAGAAGGATTTTCAACTAAACTAAGATTGTCTTTTCACCCATCCACTCACTCCCCTTTCTAATTCATGGCAACAAAAATTCATTAAACTCCGATGAGCAGCAACAAGTTTTTAAGAAGCACCTGTCACAAGACATTTCAACATCTAGTATTTGGATTTATTCTTCTCAAGCTCAACCAACTGGTCTCTTTATTTACCATACAGACCTTTTCCACATGGTCAAAATCTAAGCAATGTTTTTAGGTAGAACATTGTATTGTTTATGAGTAGTTGGAAGAACTGCTGTTATTGAAGAGATGTCTATAGTTTGCATGTGCAGAATTGTTCTGTATAGCTTTTCAGCAGTCTAGATACTGAAGATACGGCACATCATTTTACAATAATAAAATAAATGAGCTTCACATATGGGGAAAGATCTTTACAAGTTTCAGAAAGCCAATTCTATTTGATGCATTTAGAATATTCAATTAGAATGGGTGAATCTTTTCTGTAAATCATGGAGACAAATATTTGCAGTTAAAGTACAATACTGGCAACCTCATGTTGAATTAAAGTAGCTATAGATTAAGAGTATTGGACCATCAAAGCTGTTTTCTAGGAATAGTCTTTTGCTCGGGTGACCCTACCATCTTTATAATACAGTGTTTTCACAGCATTCTTTCTTCCACACTAAATGTTTAAAAATGTTGAAAAAACATGTTCAAGAATCATAGAAGTGTGCTAGTTTTTCATGTTTAGCACTGAGAGATGTACAGAGGTACTCTCTCTAACTTTGCAGCAGAGAACTGAGGACCACTCAGGAATTCCATACATGAAGATACCCTACATGTGTACACAGGGCTCCTTCATTTGGGTGTGTTTATGACAAGAAGCTACAGTTTGCTTCCTAAATGTCGAGATATATGAAAAAGCTTTAATCTTTCTATGATTTACATATTTATCAGAATTGGACATCGTTAAGAGCAAACAAATATGTTGATTTATTTTCCTTTCTTTTCTTTAAATCTTTAGCCTTTGAGAACGTTAGTCATGACAAGCATGTCCCCTGAGTAAGTACCAGGTATTGTGATTATGTTTCTATGTACACATATTTTCATATCTTTATAGTTCATAAAACTACCTTTGTCTGTTTGGATTTCAACTTCCTAAAATATGAGCCAATGTGGCCTCTAATGCAGGCCTATGGCAACATTTGGGAAATAACACTTCCATTAATAGCTTATATTTGTATGCTACAATCAGAAAATATAGACATACACAGACTTCAATCCCTAGGATTCAAATTAGCTTTGGATATATAGTATAAATTTTCTAAGTGTCTTGAAACACATTAACAGTTTTAATTACTTAAAATCATTTTTATGTAGGAAGAATGAGTCAAACTACTTCAGATGGGAATGTAGCAAAAGTATACTTCTATGGATTTTGTTAGGATACAGATAGGAAATAAGTTTTTTATAATCTGTTTGCTGTATGATGAAAGAATGCATGCTTACTCATAACAGCATTCACTGTGTGTTCCTTATTAACTGCTTCAAATTGCAGTATGGAATAAGACAGTTTATTTATATAAATGATATTCGGATATTTTTTAAAAAAATCAAATATCAAATTAATAACAGCACCTATTATCCTGCTGTCCTGTCCCAGTACTCACCATGAAATCCACATGTTGTCTCAATACAATTTTATGGCTTTCCCATGGGAGCAAAATGGAGACCAACTGAACCAATGGAGAGTGCTATTCCCTCCAGAGAGAAACATTTATCACAAGACCACCACCCCTCAATATACTTCATGAAAACGGGCTCCTTAAACATTCTTTCCCGGGATGAATAGATAAGAGCTGTGTACTTCTTATAATGGATCGAATGCTTCTTGGAGATACATGAGAGCCAAGCCATCTGGTTTAAAACTAGGTCTTTGAATTTCATCCAGAATCTTATCGGAAAACAATATAGCATTCAGAAGATTAGTGTCTTCTAATTCTTATCTGATAATAGGTGGGCTGCTAGATTCTGTACCAATTTCAGATTTGATTAATTTTCAAAGGGATATAAGTTTAGCTTGAGGGCGATAAATTACCATGCTGTTTTATTGTACCCCTATTTAAATAAATATGTGCAAAACATTCAACGATAGGAACATTCTGACTCCTGAAACATCTGTTCCAACCTCATTGGAAATATCTCAACATCAAATAGGACTGTCCCAAACTCCATTTTACAGCTAGAAATAGCTCGTTGCTGAGGTCAGACTACTTTCAATAAAGTAGGCCCAAAATAAACCTTTTGGTCATTTTAATGTTTTGTACATACCTCTTATAATAATGCTTATATTGTAACTATAAATTAATCATTTCTGTAGAAGTATAAGTTGTTATGGTCTGCTCTCTGTTTCTTCTTAAAGAATGCAGAAAGTAACTCTGCAGGTGCTGAAGAAGCTGGGTGGTTTTCTGACTTCTGATGAAATATGCAAAAATACAAGTCATGTAATTGCAGGGAGCCCCCGTAGGACTTTAAATATACTTATGGGAATTGCTCGAGGCTGCTGGATTGTCTGTTATGATTGGGTAAGTAATACAGAGGACTATCAATAGACTTTTTTCTTTCATTAAAACATCATCTGGTGACATTAGTGGTAAATGAATATCTAAGATAGTGTGAAATATTGAAATGTTCATGTTAACGTTGCTTAAGTTTATTAAGTATTAATTTTTACAGCAAAATAATCATATAAATGTGTACAACATTATTACTACCTTTTTAAAAAACAGAAGGTAAATAGTTCCTATAAACCAGGAGTGTGAAATACGGTATTTTGGTCACATTTTACATTCTGTGGATGGTGGAGGCTTGCACAGTGAATTTGGCCATATGAATACTTGTAGGTGGGACCAAGGCATCCAAATTCATATCCATGGACTCACAAGAGTGAAAAATTATGCTATAATTTACTGGAGAGAAAAGGCCCCAAATATCCAAAAAGTTCCTGGTGCCAGCTCTAAACTTGGGACTGCAGGTTGCCCAGTTAGTTTATATATAGTGTTCTGAATGTTGGTAATTCATAAATAATGTTAGAGAGAATTCTACACTAGAATAATTTTGCAGTTAAAATGCTAAAATCCAGATTTTTTTCTAACAGATCTTTCAAGCTCTTCTGTTCTCCCCCTCTCAGATCAAAGTATACTGGAGGTACAAGAAATATGAGGAAATAAGAAAACCTCCTGGACCTTACCTATTCCTTGGATTATTAACGTACAGATAAATTAGAGGCTCCAAAACTGGCTATTAAAATGTACAACTGGATGCCTTCTTTGTTTATATTTTCAACTTGGTGTATTATCATTGAAAATCCCTCTTCTGACTGTAAAGAAATGTATTGATGATATTTAGCCTTACTGCTATTGCTACAAAATATCTACTGAAACAAGACAGTAACACAGGCACTCAAATTAATGATAACCTTGTATTCAAAGTATACACATTGATTTTCAAAGTAATAAAAGCAGAAGGCTGTAATATCCCACTTTCCCAGACTGGAGAAAAATCAAGTGCAGCTGCAGAAACAGGAAGGCCTTTAATGCCAAGGGATTTGTGTCACAGATGGATCCTATTTTCTATAATCATATTCAAAAAATTATCTCCATTCAGATGCTTCTGAACCCAAGATTGTAAATACAACTGATTACATTGTCCATTATTGTATGTTACATAATTTTAAATTGCAACTTTTCTGTAGCTGACTTTTTTTTTAGAAGAGGTGGACTATATAGTATGGTGTTTAACCTGTTCAATACAGCCTTACCTATTTGATTTGTATTACCTGTAAACTGATTATTTTTCTCACTAACTGGTTTCTTATTACTAATATCCATACTGACTTGAATGCCTAGAGGCACATGATCCAATGTCAAGATACAGACCTGACAACTTTTGAAATAAAAATGTCTAGTATATTGAGAAGTCATGCTATAAGGAATTAGGGATGTAAGGGTGAACCTCAATTTCAGGTGGAATGGAGAGAGGTCCCAGAGATGTTGTGATAAAGCCCGAGGGGGAAATCTATCTACTTCAATAAGTTATATATTTTCTATTAGAGCCCGAGATGAGACGAAAACTGTATTGCCTTGTTTCTTCCTGGCAGCTAGCCCCAAAATATCATGGAGAAAAGAATTTAAGAGTGTTTTTTTAAGTTATATCTTGGAATTCTATTAAGATGTTATAAATACCATTTCATCTGATGTATTGCAATTAAGGAATATGTATATATCTCTAAATAAACATAGTTCACCACACCAAGATTATATGCAGAATATTTCAGTTTCGTATCCAATATTTAATTCTTCTAGGCCATTCATTCCAGTATGATTTGATGGGAAATATAAGGAGATTCAGCAAGTGTTTGACAATGTTTTGCTTCAGATAATAAGAGTATTAAATATTTTTACAGGTGAAAAATATGAAAGAGGACACTCTTTCAACTATATTTTTTAAAGAGGGGCTAGTAGAGGAAATGGCACATTTAAGTAGATAACCACAGAGGATGTCATTTTGTTCCTGTGGAAAAAGTCATTGACTGCTTTTAAACTGCATTTGTTTTGATCTTTTGTTATAGTCTCTTTGTAATGTTCCTTCCGGGACTGGGCACATTAAATCACTGTTTTGAACATACCAGCTGTTCACCACTGATCAAATGATGAACAGCATTAATTGTTTCTCTTATTTTGCATATTTAGCACTGAGGAATGGATTTGGGAGTGGAGAATCTGGAACTTATTAACAGAGATTCACACAAGAAATACTGTTCTTCAGACATATATTGTGTATTTCAACTGTGCTTTGTGAAGGAACTATTTTGTAGCAAATGAGCAATTTCCGAAACTAATTAATCTTACGCCAAGCAGTTATAAATGTTGGCAACTATCTAAAGAAATTGTGAGAAAAGTGGGCGGCACTTCAGCCTATGCACTGAGAATTTTCTGGTTTCCATCAGATCTCCCTAGATGTATCCATTATGATTAAAGACTTTGAAAGTCCTCTAAATCACTCATAAGGAATACTTTGGGGCAGATAGAGTGGGCTATATAAGAAAAACATTTGTATTCACAGTCTTGCTGTTGGATACATGATTCTGGTTTTAATCAATTTCTCTGATGGCACAGGAACAGTGGTTTAATGCATGTTGATTTACCAACTAGCAAGTTAAATTTTCAGTTTCCTCAAGTATTTTCTGTTCATTTTAGTCAAAACTGTCAAATAAGCTTGATGTTCTGTTGCACAACCCTCTGGGGCCAAGTTCATGACCTGATCCTACATATATTCTAAAAGCTGTTTTATTGATTGAATCCTGCTCTGAGACTAATGAATTTGCAGAAAATTTTAATAAGAAAATTGACAACTTCTTCACATAGTTCAAACATAGTTCCTTGAATAGACATTTCCTTGTTTCTTCATGTAGCAAGTTTGCTTCCAAAAAGCTTTGTGATTAAGTGTGATTAAGGTCTGTTGACTGAACCAAGCATAGAAATATATTCAAATTCCATGCACTATTATGTCCTTAAACATATGTTTAAAGCTGAGCATAGTCCACAAACTCAGAAGCCTGTTTCTATTATGGGCTAAACTTCTGACAAGGTTTCAGTAAAGTAAAATACGCTGTACTCAGTGTATAGCTAAAGCATAGTTATCTGGGCTGTGTGAAACAAAGCTTGAATATGCTAACTATTCTGCTGTTAATGATCTTCTTACTACTGGCTACTTTACACATTTCGAAAAGAGCTATTAATTCTCAGTGGTTCCATCACTGTCTAGGTTTTGTGGTCTTTGGAACATGGCTATTGGATTTCTGAAGAGCCATTTGAATTGTCAGTGGATTTCCCTGCAGCTCCCGTAAGTAGTATTTTGCTTTTTAATTTCTCATAGAATGTGATAATGATTTGATTGTCGTATATCAAAGTGTAAGCAATGGAAAATGTTCACAGGGAACTGTATATCAACTAATCCCAAATCAATGTTCCTCAAGAGATGTACAAACTTTTAATTAGCAGTTTCCCTTTAAGCTAGAGTAAATAGAAGCAGATCTTTTAAACGGTCCAAAATACTGAGAAATTATAATTAAGAGGTATTATTTTAACAGAGAAGAACAACAGTCCAATATTCTTATACATTATACTCAGTTCACATATAGAATTCTATAAATTGCAAAGGTATTTTGAGCTTTAGAATACCTATACAAATATCTGATATGCAAGGTATAAAAATAGTGCTCTGTTATATACTCCATATTGGATTTTAAAGAAAAGTCATGTAAAATATAGAAATATTTTTATACAGTCTTATTAAATATGTGCTACCAAATACCTTGAATATGTGACTACTAAAGGCAATAATCTGGATATAGGCATTAATTACAAAATATTTACATAATTACAAGGAACAGCATGAATAATAAGATACAATATAGTTTACAAAGCAGTGCTCTTTTTAAAATAGCAATTAAGAGTTCAGTTGTAAGATATAAAGTAATGTTTAAGACTGAAGAAATTTTAGATAATCTAGATATATTTCACAGTTCCAGTTATGCACAAACTTCATAAAGGTTCATGAAAACAAAGTTCTTAAGGTCCTGCAGAATCCTTCTAACATTCTTCTTTTAAAATCATTATTGCTTTGGTTATTTCTTCTTACATGACTGAACTGTGATGAAATTCAGCAATGCTGAAATCAGGAGTAGAAACATTGATTCCTATAGGATGCATATGCATGTTGTTCAGGCAGAAACATTGGTCATAGTGTGTCCATGTTTTCAAAGTATATTAAAATTATGTCAACATAATTTTCCAACATAAAGGTGTCGACTTTTTTTAGAAATCTGTTGGGCGGATCATCATAGTTGTGGCCTTTAGAGAATAGCCTGCTCCTTTCCAGTAGTACCATTTAATCCCTTTAAATTTGTTTGTGTTCTGTCGCAGTGGATAGTATAGACCATTTAGATTGGAGGGTCCGCATGCATCAAACCACCAGCCTGTACAAAAATAAAAGGAAACATGAAAGAGAAACAGATTCACATATTTATATTTTGTAAACAAGACATACAACTTTATTTTTAAAATAATTGGAATATTCACACATAATTGACATCTTTTCCATATTTCCATCTCATCTTCACCTTCCAAGTGCTTATTTCAGAGCACCCTTCTGACAGTAACCATTTTAAAGGGCTAAACATGAAAAGCCTCATGAAAGAGGCAACTCAGTGTTTGTTATTATAGAAGCAAGCTGCATAACTTTGGCCAGCTCACTTCACACAGTTATTGTTATGAGGAATAGAGAAGAATGAAGGAGTGTTATATTCTGTATATTCACTGCCTTGACTTACTTGTAAAGTAATGAAGGTAGGATAAAAATCTAATAATAAATTAAGAAAAAAATGATAAGAGGGACTTTGAAGGTTGGACACTAGAGGGAGCCAGAAAGAATAATTAAAGGAAAAGTGATACATTAAGGAAAAGTGATACATTAATATAATAAGGAACAAAAAAATATCTGTTCTTAAAAGAACTCAAGGATATTTGAGAATAATGCACTCACAAATTACTGTTAAAATTGTCTGCCATTATAAAAATGGATTCAGAAATAATATAAAAGAGGAACAGATTTTACAGGATAAAACAAGCGAGGGCTAATTCAAATGTTGTGAAAGTGGATTTTAAAATGTCAGGCTGCAAGAATGATACAAAAAAATGTTACATTGGATTTATAAATGAAACTGGCTGATAACTTAATAATTAAAGGGGATGGAACATTATTAATCAGAATGGCATGGATAACTTTCTTATCTTGGATTTACAAAAGATATGTGTTAAACCTATGAAGAAGTTTCTAACAAGAGGCAAAATGGTACGAAATTGACATTTGGGACACTGAAGGGACTAAAGGTCAAGTTTCTTAAAAAGAGATGGAATGAATACAAAGTTGATTTATTTGATCAATGTTAAAAATATATATGTTGCTTCTGATAGTTGTTGATGGACTTTTCTTGGCTATAACTGAATGATAAGACTTTAAAGATTTATTTATATATAAAAGATAAGATATGGGAAGAGACTTTCTTACTGTATTGATAACTTACAAATAAAATAAAGGAACATAAAACTACTTTGTCCCAAAGGTGCTTTTTCAAGAGGCAACTGGACTTTCTGGTTTTTCTTTGAAGACATTTCACTTCTCATCCAAGAAGCTGCTTCAACTTCTTGAAACATCTTCAAAAAAACACAAGAAAGTCCAGTTGCCTCTTGAAAAAGCACCTTTGGGAGTCTGTATTAAGTAGATCAAAAACTCATAAATGAATGACTAAATAATTGATATTATGAATAAGGTACGTTATGTCAAGGAATCCAAGAAGCAACATTCCAACACCACATACTATTAATTTCTGTCCTCAACTCCCACACTATGTCCCACACAAGGAATTTCCCAATCTGTTGAAACCATTTCCTAAAAATATACAGGACTATATACTCCACTACCTATGTGATGACACCTCTGGATGCCCAATCAACACCTACAAATTTTCCCAAAATATACAAATCAAGCAATTTGAGCTATGTGATCAGATCTCAGGCCACCAGCATTCCCAGCTACATAAGAATCAATTCAATATCCATTTTGGAAAACAGAAAGTTAACCACAACAGTTGAATGAGAGATTGCAACATATATAACAACATATAACAGGTATCTCAATGCACAGAAGGAGAGGAGGCTTTTCACAGAAGGGACTTTTCTTAGTTTTCCACAGAGTAGAAATAGAAGACGGGAAAAATACTTTCAGTCTTGCAAGATTTTGTTAATGTAGCCTTACAAGAAAGATAGAGCTAGTATTCATTGATGTGGTTCCTGTCTGAACTAACCTGAAAGATTAACACATACGTTGGCTGTCTGTGCAAGTCAGGGAACCTCAAGAGCTATTTGCAACTCAGAAATGGATGATTGGAAGGACCCACCACGCCATATAGCCCTTACCTTTAAACTCTCTCCTATACTGTAATATCCACATGTAGATATCCACAGCTATATTGATGAGAAGGAGTTGAATAAGTCTTTCTGAAAGTCAGGGACCTCACTTTTTATAGATTGGTTGTTTAGAGCAGGGGTCCCCCAACCCCCAGGTCTGAACCAGCACCAGTCAGCAACCCACCAGGAACTGAGCCATGGAAGTGAGCAAAGAGTCATCCATGCACACACAGGATCCAGGCAGCATGCAAAACCATGCTCCTCCAGTTCACAGAAAAACTGCCCATCATGGAACCAATCCCTGGTCCCCAAAAAGTTTGGGGCTAGTGGTTTAAAGGATTTGAGAGGAGTAATGGAAAGAACCAGGTCACCTTGAGCTAATCCTGATCACTCTAGATTTATGCCTATGGTGATTGATTTAAAATTTAATAGGCTGTGTGTGTGTGTGTGTGTGTGTGTGTGTGTGTGTTTTTGCACAGCTATGTCTGAGAAAATGGACCAGATACAATAAAATTGCAATTTATATATTTTTTTAATTAATGATTAGGTATTTCAATAAAGTACTGCATTTGGTCCTAATAAGATTTTCCAGATATATTAGAGTTTTTTTACATATCTTTATATTTTGTCTATGAACCAAATAACTATGGCCAGAAATTTTTATCGAAGTTTAGGCCCTTTATTAGATTGGAATATTAACCCTTCTAAATCTCTATGACAATTTTTAATTCCATGTCAGAATTATTGTTGACTAATAAATTTCTTAAATCTCTGTCCTTACAGTAGTTGAAAAATAATACATGTAACATAGTTAACACAATTATATTAGTTTATGCCCATTATCAATTATTATACAACATTGTTTTGCTAGATTGAATTTAAATATATATTTATTAAAGGATCCCATTTTGTAAAACACATGCAATAAGACTTTGAAGATGTTATTTTTTATAAACAATATATTCTCTGATATATCGATATATTTTTTTATTTTTTATTTTGGTTCTTTGGGATGAAACAAGCGTCAGTGGAAGTTTCATGTGATCAAGAAAGTTAGAGATGGAGCAAAATGTGGAGCCACTAAAACTAGAATCTGCTTTTATCTCCCTCCCCCCCCTCTCTTTCTCTCTCTCTCTAATTTCCTTAAACAAGAATTTATCAGTATTTTGCTATTGATCTGGTTGAAGGGGGGGAGGGAATGGTTATCAA
>JANHFL010002742.1:72111-85151 GCA_032468155.1 Oxyrhabdium leporinum | reverse complement strand
GGGTCAATGCTGTAAGAATGCTGAAGAAGCTTCTTGGATAAGAAGTGAAACATCTTCAAAGAAAAACCAGAAAGTCCAGTTGCCTCTTGAAATAGCATCTTTGGAACAACCATGATCTGGATGACTGAGAATCTCCATAGATATAAAACTACTTTATTTGATTAAGATTAAAATATATGTGTTGTATTCCTGGTAACTCTTAATGGACTTTTACTGATTTGGATTGAATAGCAAGGCTTTATAATGTATTTATAGATAATAAATGAGATATGGGAAAAATAGATATTTTGTGGAATTATTGGAGAAGGTGATAACTTACAGAAATTGATTGCACTTGCCTTGATGAAAGGGGAAATCATTTTTGTATGATTTTTTTTCTTTTTGTTTTTTTCTATATGCTTGTAATTTTTCATTTTTATATTTTTCTTAGTTTGTATTAGTTTTTTTCTCTTTACAAACTTTAATAAAATTATTATTAAAATAATATGTCTATGGCTTGTATGGGTCCAAATTAAATCTGTGTGATTCCATCTGTTGTCTAAATCTCAGAGAGAGTTCTATGAAAGTCATCAGGATAAATAAATTATCACTAGTTTCTTTTATGAAGATATATATTCGTATATATTATATTTTTTCAAAGACGTTTACAGTATAATAAAATGTAAAAAAAAATGCCCAAAGGCAAAAAAAAAAAGAAAGAAAAAAAAAGACAGTTCTATGAAAGTCAGTTGGACAAATCAATTGTCCTAAAGCTGAGAGAAAGTGACTGGTCCAAGGTCACTCAGCTGGCTTTATGCCTAAGGCAGGACTAGAACTCATTGATTCCCCCCCCCCCAATCTCTAGTCTAGTACCTTAATCACTATAACAAACTGGACAGTGTATTTTCATGAAATAGTACTAACATAATACAAAAAATCTGCTTTACCAATTATCAAAAGAAAAAAATGCTCTGTCATATTAGAATTACAGTCTGTTTATTATTGCTGTCCATAATAGCACCCTCTCCAGTTTTATAAATATAGCTTAGTTCAGAGGTTCCCAATTGTAGCAACTTGTGTGGACTTCAACTCCCAAGAATTCGCCAGCCAGCATAGAAATTGTAGATGTTGAAGTCCATGCATCTTAAAGTTGCTAAGATTGTGAACCCCTGGCTTAGTTTCTTGTAAAAAATATAAAATGTAATATTCTTGATTAGATCAAATGCCTGTATAGCCCAGCATTGGTTTCCCATTGCAATCACCCAAACTGCTATGGAAAATGCAGCAGCCTATTCATTCTTTATTTTAGCTTTGAGTTATATGCTACCCACTTACAAATTATTTTGTAAGCTCACAGCATGAATGTACAAACATTAAAAATCATGTGTGTAATTTTTTAAAAGAAAAAACAAAACACCCAAACCAAAAACTTTGAATGCATAGATAGCTCTTCAGCATCCTTGTAAACTAATTATAAGAGGGCTTCCTTCAATTCCAGCAGAACCTGTTCCAAAATGAATTAACTGCAATTCTCCAGCAACATAACAGAGATATGCTTGTACTAATCTTAGAAGTACTAGATACCCATCAGTTAAATACATTTGGCTCTAACTCTTTTTAATAGAAATGCTGTGAAGAAAATAAGAGTAGAGAGCACCATAAAACCTCTGTACTTTTCCCAGATTAAATTGTTGTCCTCACTTTTTCCAAGAAAATCAGTTTAATTTTTCATTGCATTTCATTCAGTAGCTGATGTTGATGTGAAACCTTTCTGGGGTTTCATGGATCTCATTAAAGACAGTCATGTGGAAGTTAACTCCGGGAGCCAGGGCCAGTGTGCTAATTCTGAGATCTTCCGGATCTCATTAAATTCTCACCAATTTCCTGAGCCATTTCTCAGTATCTTGGATGGCATTCTCGTGGTATCGTGCTGTGACAGCACTGATTGAACTATGCTTGCCTCCTCCTCTATCCTCCTTTCAGATTCTCTCTGCTGCTTCAGGGTGGATATTGAAAAATGACTTTTGCAGTTATAATGTTTTGAGCTGGTCTAAACATGAAGTCTCCTGGTGGAGTTCAACTCCTGGTATCTTCACAGCCATGTCTGTGTAGTTTTGTTTTAATAGTATAGAAGATTTTTACCACTTCATCTGGAAAGCTTCCCAGCCTAGACTGGAGTGCTGATAGTATCCCATCCAATTATTAACCGGGCCTAATCCTGTAACTTGCTAATATAGTATCCTGGTAGATTTGCCTTTGTTTACTTACACAAGTCATTCTGATCTTTCCACTTTATTACAACAGCTGGTACAACCAAATGTATCTGCTTTTTACTTTATGGATAGATAAAGTGCCAACAGAAATAGAAAAGTGTGAGAATAGGAAGAGAAGAGAAAATGCCTCTCTTACCTCCTGTTAACATTTGTGAACATTTGCAGATGCATTTGTCGTTGTCTACATCCTTTGTGCTAAACCCATTTCCTGGTTGACTGATGCTGCTTATTTTGCCGGCTGTACCCGTAAGCCCTTTAAGGTTGATTCTGTAGACAAGCAAAATGGGAAACAAATTATTGCAGGCTAAAGTGGTTGCGCTGCCTTTTCTGTAGAGAGGAAATATTTTCCAAGAAGTATCCTGTTCCCTTCTCTGGTTAACAATCTACGATTTGCCTTTTGGAGAGTATGCCAGGGACTTTTTGTCAACAGCATATGTTGTTTTGAAAAAAAAGATTAATATATTTTCTCCTGCGTTGTTGAACTAGCTTTCAAATAGCTACAATAATAACTAGAGGTAGTAAATCTTAATCAGTTGTTTATGGAAGTCTGTATTTAAAAGGTGGTATGTACTGTACAGGAAAACACTTCGAAATCTATACATAAGAAATTACTGATAAAGACTTTTATGATTGAGTCTACTTTGTTCCTCTTATATACATTGTATCAATCCTTCATCATTTTGGAATTCATGCAAGAGTGAAAGCAGAAAAGAATGGATCGAATCAAGTGACCTATATTTCTTTGGTTATTTATTTTTTATTTATTAAATTTATTTGCCGTCCACTTTGCTAGTGGTCCAATTAGGACCACTATCATTCACTATATATGGGAGAAGGGGGAGGATTGTACATATGAGCATAAGTGGGGTGAAGAAGTTAAGGCAGTGGATGGGGAGCAGGGAGATTTGGTCACAATTCAGAAGGACGTATATTTGCATGTGCATGTGTAGAAATTATTATTAATATAAAGGACTGAGATAATAAGCTCTTTTGCAAAGGTTGTCTTCGTGAGCATAAGCTCTGTTATACAAATCAGCTATTTCCAGATGAGGAAATAGTTAGGTTGCAATAAAAATGATTTTTAATTTTTGCTTTTTAGTCATAAAGCTCATCTAGTGATATCTGGTAGCTATATTTCTGTTTTCAGTCATCTCTTTCTGAGGGTGTGTTAATTTAAAATGAAAATATACAAGAATTGTGGATATAATTATTTGGTGATCGGTGGGATTCATAGCACACTTACTAACATCAAAATATTCTAAATCGCTTGTTGATGCAAATGCAAAAGTAAGTTTCTTAAAGCATTTTTCAAAATAGCGATCGCTGGATGGTATTGTTTGGAAAATTCTGTGCCAGTGACCAAGGACAGGTAACATGAAAACTGTCTTCTTTAACTCTTCTTAAAACAAATAATCATGCCAAGCTCTGAGTAGAGGACTGGTATATGGAATAGGTATGTTTACACATTTTTCATAAAACAGATCATCCTCATTCCTACTTCTATGTAAAACATAAGTATAGCGTGCAAATGGCATTAATGCAATTACTAAGTAATGTAATAGAAGAACAACTCTGCAATTGTTTGTGTTGACTTACTTGTATTTTAGTTCTTCACCTGCTAAGGAAAAATGTTCATATAAAGAATATGCCTCATTTCCTTCCCAGTCTTTCAATTGTATTCTCAGAACATACAGCTTCTGGTTGGTTAGCTGAGAAACCAATTCATTTCCTAGCCAGTATTCTCCAGAAGGATTCCCAAATCCCTGTAATCCAAATTAGATATTTAAATATATTGTTTGGTTTCATTTTGAGATCAGCACTTCACACCTTTAAAAAAAATAATGTCATCTGAATTGGGTCAAACCCTCTGAATTTCTCCATTTTTACACAGATTTAGAGATGGGAAAGCCAAGTGGAACCATATAATTGTTTAGCTCTCAAGAAAATGGCCATAAAAAAAATCATACATATTTTTAAAACCTTAATTGTAAATTAAACATTACTGTGTTAATAGACAATCTATATACAACAGATGAAATCTGTATTTCATTTTACAGCAGAATTGTCTTATGTATTTTTCTCCATTGACAGGAAATAGTATTCAAGTTTTAGTGATATAAAATAGTAAGTAGGAAGGAGATGGTTAAGATGATTCTAGGGATTCTTCCAATTTTGTTACTGCAAAGTTTTAAGCTATGGCATTGCTTGAGACGATACATTTTGACAAAAGATTATTAGTAGTTGCTAACAATCAGGTGATAGTACTCAAATCCAGTAAAAAAGAAAACCCAGGGTATGGGTATATACAATTCAGCTATATTCAAGTAGGTAGAAGCAAGAGGGAAGATTAGGTATTTATTCAAGTTTTTTTAAAAATAAAAATAAAAGAAGTTCAGTGGAGACAGCAGTGGAAGAGAAAGAAGAAATACTGAAGATATCAGTGTATGAATCTTTAGCATGGATGGATCCTCTACAAATCTGAAAGGGAAGCAATATCTGTTGTATATTGGTACTGTAGTCTTTTATTTACATATTTCTAAAACACATACACATATTTGTAAATAAACGCAGATACTGTAAAAGGTTGCTAGCTTTCCTTTGACCACATTCAAGAAAACCCATCCCAGGGTAAATGCTAGAATTTTGAGATGTCCAGTCCAGAATATTTGAATATAGCATTTATCTGCATGGCCTAACAAGCAAAAGGCTATAGGTTTAATTTTCTGGCTTCTTCAGTAAAAAGTTCTTTGATGTTCATGCTGGAAAAAAAATTAAAATTACAACTTAATCAGAGTGAGACCATGTCATTTAGAGCACCAAGGAGCTATATAGAGTCTAATCAAAAGCTTATCACATTGTTCTGCTTACCATTTTATATTCCGCCCAGGTTCGGTCAAAATCTACATTGCCATCTAAGCGTCGCTGAATAATTGTCCAGCCTCCTCCTGCCGTCTCCATATCACAATATGCCTGTCAGGACACACAGATATAGAAATTGTTACTTAATTGATTTTTATCCAAGTTAAAGAGTTAATAAAACTATGCCTATTTATGGGAGGTAAAATTTGCTTGCTCGTTTTTTTTTTACTTCCCATGTGATATAAAAATACAGTTCCCAAAATCATGTTATACTTGAGTATTATGCCTTGTGCAGAGAAACAAAACTGACTATAGAAGTATGGCAATGTACTCCCCCAGTGCTTACATGCAAACAAGCAATCAGCTTTCTCTCTGTTCAGTTTGAACAGTACTAGGAAACTTTGCATCAGGGCTTGTAGTATTATGTCTGTTTATATGAGCACATATAATAAAAACATGTTCCTGAAGTGACTGTGAATAGTGTCTAGCTCTCCATCAAGCAGATCCTGTATTTTGCTGCCAGTTTTGATTTTCCAAACACTTCTGTTTTTGAAATAATAGAAAAACACTTCTGTTTTTGTTTTTGAAACCTTTTGTTGTTGTTCCTTTGGGAGAAATATCTACCAGGCAAAATCTGTAAAGTTAAGGTTTCCATTAGAAATATAATGGCATATAAAGCATGCTATCTTTAGAAATACATTTCTCGCTTCTGGACTTTGTGTTTGAGGTGGGGGGGAATGAAACTTTGATTTGGGGTTTTGTTGATGTGATATAGTTAATGTTAGAGAAATGGCTAGTATATATTATTAGGTAAAAGTAGAAAAAACTTTGAGGTTGTATGTTATTACTTATTCTGCTGTGCCAAAGAGTCAGAAGTCAATGCTTTTCTTTTTCTTTCCCCTTTTCCCCTATACTTTTTTCTCTTCCCCTTTTCCTCCTTTGTTTTCCTATTTTCATTTTGCTTTGTATTTTTGTATTTTATATTTTGATAAAGTAATAAAAATTTGTCACCCAAAAAAAAGAGAAATACATGACTAGTTCTAACAAGATATTTAAGGAATTACATTTAATAAGGCTCTTTGGTTAGGGTTGAATTGTTTGATTATTAAAAGGCCTAATTAACAGTTGAAAAGTGCAAGAGGGTCTCCTGTTTTTACACAAGATTCACAACTATACCAAACTTTGCAGGTGTGCAAAGCTTGTCACAACATACTCAAAAAGACTCGAGGCTGTAACTGCTGCCAAAGGTGCTTCAACAAAGTACTGAGTGAAGGGTCCGAATAATTATGCCAATGTGATATTTTTTTCTTTTTAATAAATTTACATGCGTTTGTAAAATTCTGTTTTCATTATGGGGTACTGAGTATAGACTGAGAGAAAAAAAATGAGTTTCAACAACTGTAGAATGAGGCTGTAGCATAATTGACAAAAGTAAAGGGAGTCTGAATACTTTCCGAATGCACTGTAAATGTGGTCCATTATATCAGAAGTGGGGGAGGGGGGATGTTCAATTAGATTTTGAGTTGCACCTTTCAACAGTAATCCCACAGAGCTAACAGCTTCTGCATCTTGAGGTATTTATGGAAGGCATGCAGGCCAACCATTTAAAGAACAAACTCATGTTACACTATTTATACCTCTTCCTAAGTTTCATACAAAAGGACTGGGGATTTTGCATTATTTTGTAATGCAAGAAATAGGGAAAGCAAGATGATGTTAACAGTATCACAGTAGTACATATCTTCAACAAGAAAGCACGCATGTCAGCTTTGCATTGCGCTTCCTAATGAAAGCTTGCAGGGGGAAGAAAACAAGATTAGCAACGTACATTGTGCTGCGGTGTTTATAAGTCCCTCGAGAAGCCAGAGTGTGCACTGACAGGAAAAGATCAAAACATAAACAGCTGAAGTCTGGCAAATAAAAGGCAATTTTGTTTCTCTGCCCAAACTAAAATGTAAAGCAATAGCACCGTAAATCCTGGTCTGACAAAAAGGACATCAATATTTTCCCTAAAAAGATAATGACAGCAATTCTGGTGCTTCCATGGGCAGAATGAAATCCACTAGGATTGTTTCTGTAGAACTTCAGGTTTCCAGGAGTAGTAAGTGGAACTCCAGGCAAGTTTCATCAAAATTAATGAAGGCTAACAGTAATAGTGTTTGATGGATTACACTCCTAAGGCTGGGATAATCCATTAAACTGCTGCAAATAAAGAGGGTAATGGCAATCTAAACACTGTAATCATTCTACTCCATGTAGCAGGTCTGGGAATAAAAATTGTCCCATCAATCATCCTGCCTAATTGTTGGCCTAACATTGACCTCACTTTGAGACAGTTTTTTAAAAAAAATATCTATAGGAGCATAGTGCTAATATAAACACCCAGTCATACTTTGAAATGCATATGTTGACATATTCTACTATATGCTAAAGATAGCATCTCTGATCAGAACTGAACTTAAGATAATACTTTCAATATCTTCTCTTAACCTGAAAGTAAGATTCTCCTTTTTCTAACCTTGAAAACTGAGCAAGTAAGCTTTTTAACTTATACAATTTATAACTTGTACAAAAATATTTCTGATAGTGAGTTTTCCATTCTGATTAACGTAACCAAGAGAGTGTAATACCTTTTTTTCTTCTCCTGTGTTAGATATAAGTAATGTGTAAATACCACTTGCTGTAAACCCCATTTTGAATGCTTCTGAGCAGTCTTTGAAACTGATCTGTTCTTTTCCAGGGACCAAGGCATTCTTGGATGCTAAAAAGCAAAATGTAAAAACATTAAGAAAGCTGTTATAGAAATCTCTTAAATTCAGTTGCAATGGAGATCTGATCTATATACTATTTTCTCCACCTGCCCCGTCTCTACCATTTTGCCAGCCTTTTCAATCTGTTTACTGTTTAAGTAAGGTCTATAAATCTAGTTTCCTTACAATACAAGTTTGTTTCCAGTCATTTAATTGTTTTTCCACACTTCTCTGATAATTAGAACTTAGCCCTCTTGACACTGGCAAATGTTCAGGATATTTTTTCCATATCACGTTAAAGCCAGTATGGTTTGTTTACTTGTTTGTGCGCTACTTAAGAGATAACATCAGCAAAAACATTAGCAGTTTCAGAAGTTCTCAAAGAAACTATTTTTAAACTGTAAGACTAATTGGACAGAATCAACTTCCTTAAACAAAACAAATATCTTATGAATTGATTGTGGAATGCTTATAAAGACCAGCCAGACAACAATGTGGTAACTGGTGGAAAGGTCTTGTTCAGATTGTCATTTAATCAGATCTACCTTCCTTCAGAATATTTGTTATATTCTGCTCCCCTGCCCCAAATCATTTGCCCACCATTCCTTGGCCACTGAGCAAAAGTATCCACAGGATAGAGTTTAAAAAAGTCAAGATGGTAGCAACACCAATGCAACCAAAGCTCTGCCTGCTTGTTATGCTTGTCACATGTGCATCACATGTGAAAATCAGACAAACCTCGATCACACTTTTCTGTCTGTTTTTTACTATATTTTTATAATATTTTGAAGATGCCCTGCCACTGATGAACTTGCTTAGTCCCGGCTGACTATTTCGGTTTTCATTTGTTAAGATTTCTGTAATGGACCATACGTTACAGATGCCATACAACTGTTGATAATTCTCTCCTGTTGAATTCTGGATCCTCATTCAATATCTGTATCTATTAGACTTAACTATCTAGTAAAGTAATTTTGGCAAAAAAAATAGCATATTTTTTGGGTGAGGAAATATTTTATTTCAAAGGGTGCTGAAACAGCAAAACATTCACCCAAAGCTAGAAAGAATCAGCTTTGACTCTTCAAACAATTGTTTTAATTCTGATACTGGAGAACAGAGAGAATTGTATTTGGCAGAATTCAGCCCTCCGTGGTTACATTCTTACAGTGTTAGCGCTTGTTCTGTCCCTTTGAATGACCCAATGGTTTACTATTTTCCATATTAATATGGTTTGAGGTTTAACACCCACACATAGAAGCGGACTCCCAAGATTTAACATTGGTGCCAAACTCAGGGCGGTTTGGCCACTCTTAATCCTTCCTTTATTCCCAATATGTGACTAGGGAATAGGTAGGGAATAAAACTTTCCCAAATCAATACAAACGTAATATAATGAGGCTTTATATTAAGAAAGAAACTGAGGGTGACTCTGGGAAGGGAGGATGTTGAAGCTGAGAGAAATTGCAGGGAACAGAAAATGCTAACCAAAAACAATTAAGGAACATATTTGTAGTTCAGAATTGAAACGAGGGGTTCTCGAGGCTATCTGAGCTTGGTTGTTTTCTTGCAGACGTTTCATCGCCCAAACTAGGTAACATCATCAGTGAACTGATGATGTTACCTAGTTTGGGTAATGAAATGTCTTGTATTAGCATTGCAAGAATGGACTCTGTGTATTCTATATCATCAGGATTTAAAATGACTGTGTCTTCTTTTTTACTTACGTTGTGGCGTAGAAATCATAGCAAACAAGTTTTGCACAGTTTCCCTCAGGTCATGTTGCTGCTTTTGCAGGAATGAATTATTAGCAGTAGCGTTGACTAACTGTTTCTCTAATTCTTCTATTATGGAATTCTGTCTGGAAACAAGTGCCTGGAGCTTATCTTTCTCTTCTTTCATTGATTGTAGTTGGGATATGTGTTTGCTTTCCATTTGAAGGACCTTTTTTTCCAAAAGGCTAGCAAAAAGAAAAATTGGCTTTGATTATTGCAATACTTTATGCAAATTAAATCAAATAAATAAATGGATCTGAGCTAGTGAAAGTGAGCATGGTGGTCTAATATACACTCTGATCAAAACTTACAAAAATGACATCCTGCTCACCCCATATATAACATCTCTTTATTAGCAAGGGCAAAATACTAAGATTATTAGAATTCATCATTTCTTTGATTTCCAATTCTTTCTTCCTCCCACCAGATAAGGAAAGATACGACAACAGTATGATCCCAAGTGTTTGTGTGTTTTATTCTAAAGAAAAATAAAACGCTATGTCCAAACTTTATAACCTATGCAAAATAAAGACAATATGTATTATTTTATTTAATATGCAGTAAATCTACAACAGTTCTTATTGCACATAATTTATGCTGATCTTGATAGATCTGAAAAAAGAGTTGGAATATATACTGATGCGAAATTCCTGTCTCTAAAGACTGCTTCATTGGATACTTTAGAAAATGAATAGTAAAGTTTTCAGGACACTGAATTCTGCATTCAATTCCAAGTTTTGTATTCCTCCAAGATACATAAGCTTGTTTAAGTAAGAATGCTTTAGAGCAGTGATTCTCAATGTGTGGTCCATGGATCCTGGGGGAAGGGGGCCATGATGTTGTCACGGGGGCCATGAAGGCTTGAAGAAATTTTATGATTTAAGGTATTTAAAGGAGGTTCGTGGTGAAGAAAATGTTGAGAACCACTGTTTTAGAGTACTGATTGTACAAATCTATTGACTGTACAGTATACGCCACTTCCATAGTTGAGCTTGGGTCAATATTGATACCTATTAAGAATCTTTTCAATAACCTCTGTTTTAGCATTATGGGCACCTCTAAAATAATCACAGGAGGCCATCTCTCTCTCTCTCTCTCTCTCTCTCTCTCGCTCTCTCTCTCTCTCTCTCTCTCTCTCTCTCTCTCTCTCTCTCTCTCTCTCTCTCTCTCTCTCAATTTACAGAACACTTTGAATCAGCATGATTCAGATCAATTGTTTTTGTTTTTTAAGGTGCTAGATTGAATACAATCCAACAGAATTTAAAACCTTCTACCACCATCCAACAGCTGCATTATGCTAAAATCCGAGCCAGGCCCAGTTATACAATATAAGCCTTCACTGCCCTGCCTACCATAGCCTTGGTTGCCAAAAATATGCCTACCCAAAAGGTCCTGTCTACAAGTGCCACATGGTTATCCCTATCTACTTAGAATACTACCTTCACAATTGCTCTCATAATATCCAAATGTCTTCCAAGTCCATAACAGTTAGTCCCAGTGAAAAATGCACAAGTTAGTGCCACCTTTGAAATGATTCAGCTTCTGAGTTAGCTATCTAGATATTATTTTGCTCTTGCCCCAGTAAGTGTGGAAACAGATTTTAGAGTGTCTGTCCCAAAATATTCTTGTTCTACAAATATTTGTGACATGTTAATAGGTAGTAAAGGACATTTGTTGTGATCCAAATCTATTCCTTTCCTTATCCCATTAAATGACATATGAATAATGAACCCATGTTGACTTTGCTCCTCCAGGAGCAACTCTTGTTTGCATAAAACAAGCTTAGCAGGAGCATATACAAATATAGCAAGAGAGTGAAGACAAATGTGAAAACATGCCCTTTCCCCTCAAAGTTTACCAGAAGTGAGAAGCTCTTTATGCATCTGAATTCCTACCAAAACATAGTTGGGCTCATTGTAAGTTCAAGCCTACCTTATGCTATTCTTAAGTATAAGCCTCTATTGTTTTTAATTTTGGAAAGCAGCTTGTTGATCTCCACTATCTTTCCACCAAGATGTCAACAACTCACTATAAAGGCAAGAACTATGCAGCTGAATGAATGTGCTTGCTGTCCAATTTAACAAACAGTAAGGTTGGCTTCTCAACACATGGATCTAGCCAACTGCATAACCAGCAAACAGCAGGTCATACACAAGGTTCATGGAATAAGTGAAGGTCACAATTCCCTGAACTACTTCAGCTGGTCTAATGTGATCCCACCTCAGCAAGAAATGTTAATAATTCTGTTGACTAGCTGCCATTCAAATATTTTGAGTAAATAACAACAGATTCAAAATTCTTTGACGTTGTACACCAAATATTGATACAGGCAAAAATCAATATGTCTCATTTGTACTGGATTTTAAAAAAAACATTCCCCAAGATTGGTTTCATTTTTATAATAAGTGGTTTAAAAATGGTTATGAATCTGGAAGGTTACATATTAAGATGGATGACTTGCTATATCTGGAAGAAAGATAAATGGGAGGAAGGATTTCAAATAGTTGATTAAACTCCATCGAATTTGGATAAGAGTTCATAATGTAGCTGATTGTTTGTTTTTAGGACGTTAGAATCAGTACTAACCCCTGGTGAATGCCTAGAGTACTCCCTGCAGTTTTCTTGGCAAGTGTGGTAGAATCTCCAGCTAGGCTGCAGGGAGGTGTTAAGAGGGGCCCAAGTTTGGAGTCATTGCACTGCAGTAAGTGGCACAGGCCTGACCTCGCTCATAATCCCTGAAGCCTTATCTTGCTGTTTGCAATGGAATGCAGTCAGTCTAACAAGATTCTTATAACATACTGGACCATGTCCACTATGGACATAAAACTCCTGTTGAGACTCTCCATGAGTGGTTCTATTTGCTTTTTGCCAGGTTGCCTGCTTCCTAGAGCTCAAAGAGAATGACTCGCTCACAGTCACCCAGCTGGCTTTGGGCCAAAGGCAGGACTAGACTTCATGGCCACCCGGTTTCTAGCTTGATGCCTTCACCAGTATACCACATGGCTCTAAAAGGCTGTAGTGGAAAACATTCAACCTTGAATTCTTAGTTACTTTTAGACTAAACTCTCATTATTGCTGCCCTCTGGTCTTGTGGTTGAGAATCTGGCATTATTGTTTAGATTTAGATTAACAGAGTTGGAAGGGACCTTGTAGGTCATCTAGTCCAACCCCCTGCCGAAGAAGGAAACCCTACACCATTTCTGACAGATGGCAGTCCAATGTTTTCTTGAAAGTCTGAAGTGATCAAGCTCCCACGTCCGAAGGCAAGCTGGTTGATTGTTCTCACCGTCAGAAAATTTCTCCTTATTTCCAGGTTAAATCTCTCCTTGCTCAGTTTCCATCCATTATTCCTTGTCTGGCCTACAGATGCTTTAGAAAATAGCTTGACCCCTTCCTCTCTGTGGCAG
>JANHFL010002742.1:39768-72011 GCA_032468155.1 Oxyrhabdium leporinum | reverse complement strand
AAATTTGCTGTTTGCTGGGGAGGTGTGTAGCTAAAAGTCAGTCTACATTTAGTGTACATCTGACTTTGGGGATATTTCTTCATAACCAAACAAAAATGTATTTTCTGTGCAGTTCATACTCCTTGCTCGCTGGATCTGGATGTCACAAAGCAAGGCCCACATTTTGTAATTAACCCCTGTGCCCTGTTTTGGCAGGCAGAGTGCTGCAGGAGGCTGAGTGCTGTCACGGCCCCTGGCCACACCCACCCACCTGGTCATCAGGGCAGAGAACTGGTTGTTAAATTATTTGAATCCCACCACTGCTAGTAGGTAGATGTTGTGCTTTGGTAGTGTTAAAAATATCATCACAGCATGAAAGCTGTGAAGTAAAGACAGCAAGTAAAACTGTCTTTTGCAATTGAATGTGGGTACTTTGTCAGTTATTAATGGTTACACTCACATCACATGTATTATCTAATAAATTTCCACAATCCTTATTCTATGGGACATTTGTAATGAAAGTTTCATTTTGAAAATATTGTATATTCAGGAAAACCCTGCATTAAAAACCAGCACTTGTTGAGATGCAAGAATTGCATACTGTATGAATTGGTATTAGCTGCCTATTTGTGGGAATATTGAGTTGAGAATATTCCCACAACGTTTTCTTATGTCAGCAACTACGGGTCACTCAGCTTCAAGGAAACACTGAAAACAAACTAACATATGTATAAAAAAGGCCTGCATTTTCATGCTAACAGAGAGTAAACAACTGTTATAGTGGTTTTAGTATGCAATAAGGATTGTTATCTAGCTATACTGGATCTGAGAATCTTCTGCTGATTACAAGTCAAAGATCCTGGTCAAGTTGTGCCACGTCAAATGTCTGGGAACTCCTGATTTAAGCCTGGGCCCATTTACTGTTCTAAAATGTTACAATGGTGATAATCATTCAATTACCAAAACAAACCTAGTAATGGAAAATGGAAATTCAACATAATAAGCCTTTTCTTTCTTTTTTTATATTCCTCCCTTTTCATTTCTAATAATTATTTAAAAGATCTCTTTAACTTCACTGTTGAGAGCTATACTCCAGCAATTTCTGGAGAGCCACAATTCTCCAACTCTGTTTCAAGTTTCACGTTCTTCTTTGTGGGATGAAATATAGGGATGAAATTCCAGACTTGTGCTATGCCTCAAGAAGTATATCCTAATGCCCTGAGCAGACTGGTGATGAATTCCACTCTTAAATTGTTCCTTCAGGGAATCTTATCAGTACTGCTCATTCTCCATGCTTCTCTAGTAGCTAAAACTTTAAAAATCCTAAGCCTACCTGATTTATCTTTCTTAACTGGTGCATTATCTGCACACTGCAAAACATACAATTTAAAACTTTTAAAATAAATGCAGTGGTTTCCTCCAGAGTTCACAAAAGAGAAAGCCAGGTTCATGGATTCTTTTCTCCCTCTTCCCTTTTTTGTGCTTCCAGAAAAATCTGTACTGGAGGGTTAAAGGGATTCCCTGGAATAACACAAACAATTGCTGAAGAAGATGCTTTTCCTTCTTCTGGAGGGAAAGCTGCCCCCTTACCAATAGTAAAGCACCTTCACTCGCAGAAAGATCGTGTTAAAAGCATTTCCTGATAGGCAGACAGATAGTTCAACTACATAAACATCAGACATTCATAGATCATTTCAAGTGAGAACACAGGAATATTATGAAACAAGTTAAACAGATTTAACATACCATGTTCCTGCCCACTTTCCTTGTGCATTGGAGCAATCAGCATCCCTAAGATATTAGGTGGGACCTTCAATAACCACACAGTTATCCATCTCTCCTTAGGGAATGGTTTTGTAATTTACATGTAGTCTTCCTCACTATTGCTAATTCAAGTAAATCAGTCCATAGATTATCATATGTGAGAATGACCTTGGGAGATGGGGGCAAAGAGATGCTGCCTAGGGAACGGTCAGATAAGAGACATCATAGTCCACAACCGCATAGTGGGTGGAACAAAAGGCTCAGAAGTGGTCCTTCCTCAATTCTCAGGCTGTAAAGGTGATTGTACTTTTAGTACTACCTTGTATTGATTGTATAACCAAGTTCAGAGAACACTTCATGTAAAGGTGGTTGTTTACAGATTACAGATTAACAGTGTTGGAAGGGACCTTGTAGGTCATCTAGTCCAATCCCCCACCCAAGCAGGAAACCCTACACCATTTCTGACAAATGGCAGTCCCATCTCTTTTTGAAAATCTCAAGTGATGAAGCTCCCACAACGTCCGAAGGCAAGCTGTTCCACTGGTTGATTATTCTCACCATCAGAAAATTTCTCCTTATTTCCAGTTAAATCTCTCCTTGTTCAATTTCCATCCACTATTCCTTGTCTGGCCTACAGGTGCTTTAGAAAATAGCTTGACCACTTCCTCTCTGTGGCAGCCCCTCAGATATTGGAACACTGCTATCATGTCTCCCCTGGTCCTTCTCTTCACTGGACTAGTTTAATATCAAGGGATCTCAAATCAGGAAAGGCAACTGTAAAGGAATGCATGAAAAAGAGAGGGAGCCATTTGGTCTCAGGAAGCAACTCTTTTGCAATTACGACTTTCACTATTCACTATTATGACTTTCACTACTCACTATTCACAAAGTATATAATAAATCTCGCACCAACAAAAATATTGTTGTTGTGATGATGGTGGTGATGATGATGGTGATGATGATGATGATGGTTGTATACATAGTCAACCATATATTTAGACTGGATTTGGTCTTTTTGTCCACCTATCAAGTCCTTCCCAAGGACCTGGGATAAAAGCAGGTATGATGCTGTATTCAGTAAGCCATATGGTGTACTAAACTTCATTGCATCTTCTTCACTGTCCTTCAGATATTCTTCCAATGCCCTTGGTTGTTGTTTTTTAAATTGTCCATTGTACTTGTAACATTCCACAATCACCTATACTCCTTGGTAAATTGTATGGATGAAGGGCATGATTCATTATCATTATCTTTCTGATATTTCTATTCAGGACTTCTACTTCAGCTTGAGTCCATTCCACCATTCTAATGACTGGATTTGGCAGGTGCTTTATGGCATTTTCGCCACTCACTTTTTAAGATCGTCTTCACTCTCTTGATATATTCAGTACAAATCTTATTGACTTCATTGTGCTTGATGTTATTAGGCTGAGGATGCCCAGGTATTTGTAGTGATCTTCATCCAGACTCTTGATGTTATTTCTACAGGGCATCATGATAACTTCAATTTTTGATTCAGCTAAAATAGGAGATTCTGCCTATAGTATACAACTCAAACTTCATGTTTGCTGATATTTGCTTCTTGTTACTGTATTTGCTGCTTTATTACTTCCAAGGTTTCCTTAATCTTCTTTGTTTCTGGGTGATATTTCTTGATCAGATATTTTTTGGTTTTGTTCTTCAGCTTCTTTTCTTTCATCTGTTCTAGTTTGCTTGCATCTGATCATCACATGCTGATCTTATTTTCTAGCTTGACCTTCCATTGTAGTGATGCACTCTTTTCCTTTTTTTGTTCTTTATTGGTTTGCATCTTAGGTATTCAGTTATAACTGCAACCACGCTGTACATTAGTTGGTTTGTTGCTTGCAGTGAGCTGGTGCTTATGTTTGATATTACAGTATTGGCGTTTTGTGCTAGCTGTTTCTTTGGAACAAGCTTCAATGTAGGCAACTTTATTCTGTTGTTTTTGTGCTCTTTTAGATGCTCAGTTAGTCTTTGTTTCAATGTTTTTTATGTGAGAAAGCTTTGTTCTTTGTGAGAAGGCAGAGGTAAGGGTGCCTAGTTTGGAAATAAAAAATATTCAATAGTTACGGCATGCTGGCTTGCTCTACTGCTGACTCCCCCTGGTTTGTCCCTACAGTCTGAGCTACTTTTGGCAAGGCTTCATTTTATTTGCCCTGGGTAGACCTTTGCAGTTCTTCCAATTCTGCTTTTGTGAATACTTTATTTTGTTTTATAAATTGATGTTGATCTGCTAGCCTCTGTCCTGTTATTTCTGACTCTGGATGTTGTTCTTTCCAGAACTGGTGCGGATTTTCTTTTTCTTTTTTTTCAGATATTCTTTTCTTGTTCATTTGTAACAACAGATTGGGTTTTTTTTGTTTTCAATCTTTGTATATTTGCAATAGGTAAGTACCTTTTCTTCCATAGCCCTCCAGCTGCCGGCCCTGATTGCTCAGCCAACAGTCCTCAGTCCTTTAGCCCTTTTTTCACCGGATGTCCAGGAATTCCAACACTTGGGGGGGAGTTCTTGTTAACCCGGGCAATGGCCAATCTGTTACAGATTTCTGTAAATTACGTCTTACCATCTTGTTTATGGGAGAGACATTCTTCATTGTGCTTCTTTGAAGAGATCTATCCAATAGGGATTAATGTCTGACATAGTTCTTCTCTTTCTCAGAGCACACAAGCCTCACAACTATGTCAAAGTACTATCTCACTCAAGGAGGTTTTAGTATTATTATTTTCTAAGTTAACAATGAAATCACTCTACTAATTTCACAGAACTGGGGGGGGGGGAATCTCCTCTAGTACAGGTAGTCTTCGACTTATGACCACAACGGAGCGCAAAATTTTAGTTGCTAAACAAAGCACTTGTTAAATGACTTCTGCCCCATTTTACTTTTTTTTCGGGGGGGGGCACAGTTGTTAAGCAAACCACTGCAGTTGTTAACTGAATCGTACAGTCATTAAGTGAATCTGACTTCCCCCATTGACTTTGCTTGTCACAAGCCTGCTGGGAAGGTTACAAATGGTGATCACATGATCCCGGCACAATGCTCAAATATTGGCCATGTGACAGTGGGGATGCTGCAACAGTCATGTGTATGAAAAACAATAAGTCACTTTTTTCAGTGTCATTGTTACTCTGCCTCTAAATGAGCGGTTGTAAGTCAAGGACTACTTGTAACTGAAAATACATTGTAAAATAAATTGAAATCCATTTATCATTATTGTTACACTGTTTAAGCAAGCATGAAAAATCCTAGGGACATGTGAATTGTTTTCCATAGAATAGTTTGCTTGGTAAATAAAGAAAAAGTCCCTCGAGTTTTGGCGTTGATGCAAATTCAGTGAATACAAATAATATATTCTTTTAATCATCAGTTTTAGTTTTTGCCTATTTTTATGCCTTGAGCTGAAGACACTTCTTGTATTTATTTCATTTTCTTTTTAAAAGTATGTTAGAGGATACTATAACTATTACACTTCCTAAAGGAAAAATGACAATTGATTTCTATATTCATGAATCAATTAAACAAAACTATTACCTGTTTTTTTCTTGTAGTTTACCTATCTCATTGGTCTGATCTGAAATCTGCATTTCTAGTTTGTTAGTTGAGATAGAATGGGCCAGCAGTTGAAGCTCCAGTCGTGTTGTCTGATTTAACACCTACATTTGGAGGAGGGAAAAATGAAGCATATCTGATCATTTGAAATAAATGACTATCAATGCTGTAAAAATAATTACTTTACAATCCTAAATTAGCAGAAAATAAACACTTTCTGAAACGTGTGTTGCTGTACAGTCATAAGCTACATGAACTTTATGCAGTCAACCTGTGTTTCACTTGTAATAACTTTTGTTTTAGGAAGGGTCTTGTACACAACCAAAAGCATCTGTAGAAACGACAATAAGATAATTCTGATATGAATTAATTTAGGTCATTGAATCTGTACATATGTATGCTTACACTGGGCCTGGAAGGTCAAGCAACGTGATGTGTTTTAAATATTTTTCACTATTTCTGCTTGTCCACAAGTGCCAGTCAGCATCACCCATAACCATTGATTTTGGCAATAGCAGTTTCAAACATCTAGAAAGCATCAAGTTGCCTTTTCATAGTACAGAGGAGATCAAATCCCCCTTCAATTAGACAGCACACTGAGTGATTTGGGGATTTAATCTTTCTATTCAGTCTACCTCACTGGTGACAAAATGAATGGAAACCCTTCCATGTAATATCTTTCATTGAAAGATGAAAAACAGTGGGATATACTGTAAAAGCAACAACCAGAACCATATGATTGTGTTGCAGAAGTAATACCATTTCTGAGTTGATTGTGAAATAGTAGAGTCGACTAGAATAGAATGCTTTTGTAGTTTATTTTTGTTTGTGATTTCATTCTGTGATTGATTAAGATGAGTTCCAAACTATAGATTGAGATAAAGCACTTGCCCAAATGTAGCTGAACTCAGCTGTGCTTGCAATGTTCTGTCAATAAAAGGTCAGTGCTATCCTGATGATAATGTCAAGCCTCTCCTCTTTTAAATGCTTTAAATGAGATAAAAAGGGGAATGTTGGGACTCAGCAGTTGAAATTCAGCCTCTCTACTTCATTAAGTATTTCATTGTTCAAGTCATTCCTCATTATTATTTAAAAACAATATTGAGAATGTCTTTTTTCTATGTAATCACAGAATTTTTATGGGTGTATGTAGTGAGGATCCATGTTCCTTTTTGCCAACATGACACCATGGTTTCAGTTTTAATACGCTACTTTAATGACTGCTTCTTACCCCTTTTTTAAGTCTCAAGAATGACATCTGTTTTTAAGAATGAGGAAACAGTACTGTCATGTGGAGCTTTGTTTTCCGTTCTATTCTGCTGCAGGTTCTGAAGGTCCTTATTGTGTTTCTCACTGTGTGTTTTTTTTAAAGTTTTAATTCATCAAGATTTGGCTTCAGTTGGCAGGATGAATTTATTACTCACATCCTTCATGTTGAACAATCATTCAGGACATGATTTCACACTTAAGTGTATTTCCAAATTGTTGGCAAAGATTTACTTATTTATTTATTTTAAAGGTTCTTAGGGTTGCCTGTTCTGGTATCAGAGTTCAGGTGCTATATAGCATAAGACAAATGTAAGGAAAAAATAGGCTAAACTTTTAATGTAAAGCTAACAGTAGCTTTACGTTAGTAAACCATGTAATGCACTTAATTGATAGATAGAATAGTATCCAGCAGTCATCTCTGGTCAGGGCATTTCATAAACGTGTGAAACACTCTCTCAAATGAGAGAAAGAGCATCTTCTTTCCAAAAACTCCACTAGGAGATCTTAAAGAATGAGGAAATTGATATGGAGGTTCTTTTTAAAAAAAAATATATTATACCAAGGCCAAAATACTGAAGGCAGTAATTTTTCAAGTATTTGTGGTCCAGGCCATTTTAGCAAGAATCAATAGCCTACGTTGTCCTTAGAAGGAAACGGATAACTAATGAAACACTTTATTTATTGAAGTTTCTGAACTATTTTTCAAGTTAGTCATGTCAGAAGGATATTGAAGTAACTTATAAAATCACTCCAATGAAGCCAATTTTTTATCACTAGAGCTTTTTTGAACTGAGATTCTGGGAAATTTATTTTTTTAACAAACAGGTTTGAAGACTCCTGGTCAGTTAACCAACTTACTAGGTTTATTAACTCATATTCAAAATTGATTTAGTTAATGGGAATCTTCTATTTGCATGGAGAAATTGGTCTGTACAAGGACCTATAAACATTTGAAAAACCCATCTGTGGTTTATTTTAATTTTTTTTGTCATTTCCTTTTGCATCATGTTTAGAATGCTTTGTAAATTACATAAAAATTTCCAAAGCATTCAAAAGTTTTGCTCTTTTAAAACAGTCAGCAAAACAGTTTGGTTCACTGTTCAACATAAATGTTTCAGAAACAGTTGTAGCTGGATGCAAATATGGTACTTTGCGAACATTTATCATTTATTGTGAGGTATGTAAAAAGTTTCAAATGAATTTATTATTTCAAGAATTCTATATTGTTTGTTCTGTAAATGCAATCATTTGTGGTTATTCCATAATAACCACAGTTTTGGATGAAATTTGACTTGAAATGTCTAATGAAGGGATACAAAGAGAGAGAGAAAGAACGAGTTTGAGCATGTGAATTTTAAGGAACCACAATTGATTTGGGACTTGGACATCAACTTGAAAAAATGTGACCATTTATTTTTCCTTGGCACTTCCTGTTATCCCCTAACCTTTCTCCCACTCAGTTTACTCTTTTCATTTATCCTTCAGCTAAGTCATAACTGTTGAAATATTAATGCTTATCCAATTTCCTCACATATTATGTCTTACATAAAGGCACATAATTTGAACCCTTCTAAGATCTGCTTCTGCATTGTTTGATGGGCTGTAGCAGATTTTAAAAAATCTGGATTTGGATCGAGGTTCCAGTCAGTGTCTCTTCGGTTTCGGTTTCGGTTCCTTTCTATGTTAAAAAAAATGAGAATCAAACCTAAAGAAACATTTTCAAAAGTGCTCTATAAACAGAGAGACATGTTTTCCAGGGGTTATATCTCAAAAACTGCACTGGTGTTAAGAATGGAATACAGTCATCTTTTCCAGTAATGTACTATGCCTTTATTAGACATTGCTCGACATTACGTCTGGTCCTTCGTGCTCACTTCCAGGTTTCTTTGCTCGTAATCCAGCCACTGCTAATGCTGCAGCTATCAAAGACAATCCCTAATTTTCTAAGGCCCATGCACTGCCCAAGCCTTTCTCGCATAATATTATTTTCTCTGTCCAACTCAATTGCAAACAGATCAAGGCAAGAGATTTCAGCGTATAGTCATATGAACCCAGTTGATACTGTTCTCTCATAACAAGGAATGAGTGATTTCAGAAAGAAGAACATTTGTATTGAGTTTAGTAATATGGTATTCGTATAGTATTACATATACTTATATGTATATAGAATTATATGGAAAGAAAGAAATAACATAGTTTATCCATGCATCACTTGAGCAGATGCTCAGTCTAATATTTCCAATGCTGGAATGTATACAGAACAAGAAGAGAGGTGGTCATTTTCCACACAGATGCATTTTGAAAGATTATTTAATTACAGTCTTCTCAAATACATTAGTTTTATTTTTCCGAGGTTGAGCATTTTCCTTTTTATTAGCCAAGTGTTTTTCGTGAAACTGCAGATTAAATCCTTTTTCAGGGCAAAAATATTACTCTCGCCGGCAAAACATAGCGCTCTTGTTACTTACATGGGCTTCAACATCTGTTAATTTGCGGGTCTGTTCCGCTGTTTGGTTTAATAGGTTTGTGCCTAATTCAATCATCACTGCTGTCTGATTCTGAACCGCATTCTGCTGAATCTCAACCATTTCTTTTTTCATATTATCTTGGATATAATTCTCAATCTGCATACAGAAGACAGAGAAGATTTGTTACCTGACAGTCCAGACACAGTTTTGTCTTCTTTTGTTTTTGTTTCTGTTTAAAAAGGTAAAACCAGATGGGGAAGTCTGTTGTGAGCCCCACAGACTGACTTTCATCCTTAGTCTTCCTGAGCCAAATCTAGTACATTTTGTTTTCCAGTAGCAAATATTAAAAAAGAGAAGAGATAAAATTAAAATAAAATACTGTTGGCTCTAATGTAATATAGACTATTGAACATTAATTATTATTTTTGGTCTTCTTTTAAGGAAACGCTTTATCGTCATTTCTTGCTTAAGTAAAATGCAAACAGATTGCCTAAAGGAATTAAAGTAGATGATGAAAAGAGTTTAGATATGAAGTATGTGACTCAGCATTGTGATACGAGTGTGTCCCTTTTTTTGTCCATGTAATGTTGGAGAGTATATGATTCTAGGTCTCTGGATATGAGTACACATAAGAACCTTGAGTGGTTATTCAAGTTGAGTGGTTACTCAAACGTGTCTACACGGATGCTTCCCACTATTGTCACCTCTGGTGGTATTGGATCATTGCACCCTTTGTTTAATATAGGAATAGTTTAGACAAAGGCTCAACAATTTAGTCATCTTCCTGAATCAGAAGTTTAAATATATAAGAATATATCAAGCCCATGTTGCTGAGAATAGACAAGAAGTCTGGTACGTTATTTGTACATTGTTACTCAACTTTCAGACAAACAAAACATAAAAAGAGTGTAAAACAATATCTTTCTTCAAGGAATGCCAAAATAACAACTGTTTCAAAATTATCTTGGGTCACGTTCTCATAAGTTTTTCAGTATGTGTGGCCAACATCATATTCCAAGTTTTAATGTTTTTTAAAGGTGCTGTTTATATTAAAAATTGCTTGGTGGGGTGTTTTCTCATAGATCCCAAATTCTTTGAAATTAATTTTCTCACAGTCCCTTTTTCTTACTTATAATGCAGACCTTAAAACTTTATTTTCCTCAGTCAGCATTTCAATTGTTGGATGTCTTATCACCTTTCATCATTAAATTCTCTTCAACTAAAAAAAGTAGTTAAAATCTAATTCGTAATAGGAAATAATTCTTGAATATTTTTGGATTATGTCCCTTTTTATTTCCCATGCAATATTCAATTCATACTATTTTAAATTCTTCCAATATAGAACATTCCCTAAGTTTATTTCCTCAAATCAAACTTCCTAACTTAGTGCGCTCCAGATGTGTTCCAAGTCTCTAACCTCAATAATTCTCAATAAAGATTTTCAGTCCTCCAGATAGAGTTGCCTGGAAGTTGAGTCATCTCAACTTCCAGATTCAATTGTTTTCACAATTGAGAATTGTATTTATTCCAGATAATAACACATATGGATTTTTATTTTATCAATACATATACAGATTATTTTTCTTTTAACATTCCTATGTAGCAAATTTATTTCTATTTACATCTCATCTTCTGAAAGCTCAAGATTGCATACACCTATTTCCTCTATTATTATTTTTTGCCGTAAGGACTCTGGGATAGTTCGGCATCTGAAAGAATGATTGATAGGCCCTTATCTATACTGTGAGGTTCAGTATCTGAGTCTGAATTTTCTTCATCCTAGCCCAAAAGCTATTGATGTTAAGGGGCTGGGAATTTTCTTGCATTATTGAAACCAATACCCTAACTAATTAATGTTACCTAGAATCTGCTTGAAGAAATACAGCATTAATTCCATTGCTTGCTATGAATTACTTTCATCATCATTGAAGATTCATCAATTCTTCCTTTGGACTTTGCCTGATAGAATAAACTCAGACTGTCTGAACTGATTGTTTCACTTTGGCAGAATGTTAGTGGAACATTTATTCTTAATTTAAGGAGTGAACAATATGTAGTCTGCGGCCCATAGATTAGGCTCACAGCAATCACACCAATGACACTTAATGACAAATGCCAAAAATGCAGTGCATTTTTTTTAATTCAAAAGGTGTCCACTAAGCTTAAAATATCTGTTTTATGTTAATCACCTTCTTTTCCCAAGCTTAACATCTTATCACATCTTATCCTCTTACAATAGCATCCTCCTGCCCCCTCATTTTCAAAGGTTGTATGTATGTATGTATGTAGCTCTGAATCAGGAAAGTGTTTTCTGCCTGTGTTTTAAATGTGGGAAAAGAGCACATATAATTAGTAAAGATATAAAATTTAACTTTTTCTTAAATACAATACCATTCCTTGAGCAGTAGTCTCAATGACATTATCCATCATTTGAAAAGGAAGGATTTGCCAATTCCTCTTTAAAATAAGACTGTTCCTTAATCTTGTAAACATCTATTTCACAGAAAAAAATCAAATGCTAGACAAATCGGCTGTGCTTTCCCAGATATTTTTACTTATTCTTCATCTATGTGATTTATAATTCCACTTCAGTGCAAAATAACTAAACCTTCTCCTTAACAAGACTTAGTGTTCCTTTTACTAATGTCACCAGGCATTTTTGTTCTTGGCAGTAATAACGATATATGGAACTCTACATTTTTGCCTGCTAAATGCTACCCTTTATGAAGAACATATGTAAATGTTACAATACACGATGCAAAACATTTTGTAGAAGAAATATCTAGGCAGAACTCTAATATATAGTAACACCAAAAATAGGCTATGGCCTGAAGGCAATGAACTAGAGAAAATCCAAAGAGTTTGAAATTGGAAAACTTGCGTTCTCTTTGAACAGTAGATCTCCTGCTGTCATATGGCTTTTCAAAGTCATGTTTGAAATTTCACTCCTTCACACGAAATCAGTTGTTCAATCTCCAGCCCAGAGCCAAAGCTAAGAAAGCTACTTTGAAGAATTAGGGTTCCTGTTTGTCTTGGATAGCAAATTTGGAAAGGTATGTACATGTATTCAAACAACATGTGTGTGCTTTTCCATAGGGACTATACGGAGATTGATTGAATGAATGTAGAAAGAAGAAATCTCAGTATATGACAAGAAATGGGGAGATAATGCTAAAAGGAAAAGAAACATAGAAACATTGAAAATTGATGGCAGAAAAAGACCTAGTGGTCCATTAAGTCTTCCTTTGAGTTTTTGTTTCCTTTTGTTATATTAATTATTATTATGAATTGTTATTCATTAAACATGAAACTCAGTTGTTATTGTTGTTGGATGATAAACGTGTTTATCCCAAGCATGTTTGAACTTAGCATTTGCTAATTGCCAATGTATTTGACTAAAGTTTCTTTTAGATTAGTATTGTAGAGAGTTGTATAAATGTGAACTTCATCAAATGTAAACTTGCCCAGGTTAAAAAACAATAGATAGTCCCCTCTTAACAACACTAATTGGGACCGCTGAATGAAGTGGTCTTTAAGTGAAACATGACAATATGACTTATAACAGCAGTTCTGGTTGTGATCATTAAGCGAATCACAATGACTGTGACTTAAGACCTCCTATAGCTTCTCCATTGTCTTTGTCAGAAGCCAACTGAGAAAGTGGCAAATGGCAATCACATGACCATGGGATGCTGCTATCATCATAAATGCATAATAGCTACCAAGCAATCATGATCATGGAACCTCAGAGATACTGCAATGGTCATAAGTGGGAGGACCGATCATAAGTCACTTTTTTCAGAACAGTCATAACTTCAAACAATTAGCAAATGAATGGTTGTTAAAGCAAGGGCTACCTGTAAATGCAATGATTTTTTTTACTTTGAATGGCCACTGCTGATAGTGACAACATGATCAGGTCTATTGGTAGATTTGTTGCTGGATTTGTGTGAATCAATATTTAATTTTTAGGCTTGGGCACATGTTACAAATTAATATCATTATTATATTGTGTTTTGTCAATTTCAGTCCTCTCTTTTGTAATATGGGCTACTGTATAAATTATTTAGCTAAATAAATAGACTTGCTTCAGAAGTCTTAGGAATTTAAAAATATCTTCTATATGCCAGAAAAAAACTGTGGTTGTCACAGCAGAATTAGAAGGGTGTTTCTTTGGATGAAGGCTTTTTTTATCAGAAATACTTAACAATCAGAGCAGTTTTCATGACAAGAACTTTGGACTGCCCCTAGTACCTTGCCAATCAGATTTATCTAAGAAGTTAAAAACACTTTTTAAAAAGAACTAGAGTGTGTGTGTATGGTTCTCCTTGGACAGACTTTTAGAGCACTTGAACAAAGGTTGTAGCAAAAATATGAATGTGTTAACACTGTTCTATATATTACTATGAGTTGCATATTGTGAGAGTGTGCTACAGCAATAGATTTGATACATTAAGCTGAGCATGGATTTACTGGATATGAACAAGTTGCCTGCCTTATAAAATCTTGATTTAGAAAATAGGAATATAAAAAATGTTCTGTCACTGATTTACAATCTCTTGAGGTTTTGGTCTGTTTTCATTTTTGAGGAAAAAACAAAAAAAAGCATAATACTAATATAAGCTCAAAGCATTCTCTGCTGCCTTCTTTTTTCTCATTCAAAGCTGGGTGTTTAGGTGCCCAATAGATAACAAAAAAATAACTACAAAAATTTTAAAAATCTCACTCTGGGAATTGCATTTATAAACAAGATTGTGCATCTATAGTATCATAGCAAGACTTATTTCAGAGTAAGAACGGCTATGAATAGTCTGCTAAAATGGCGTATGTTTCTCAGAAATAATCATTTTAAAAGGAATTGTACCATTTTTGCAGATGATTCTCTTCAACTAGAACTGTCTAGCCCCAAACTGATGGATGCTCACAGTTTAGCTCTTCTGTGAACATGTCATAATCTCCCATGCATCTATATTTGGTTGTCCTTCCTCTCTCTCTTTTTTAGCTTTCATCTGCCAAATTAGTTGTTGGTCATGGTGTTCTTAGCAAAGCCAGCAAACTATTTGGAACTTGTTCTGACATTGGGATGTTGGCTATTTGTAGTGATAGCCTATAATTAATCCACTTTAAATAAGGACACTTGTATAATTTAGTAGTTTTATGAACTGGTGCTGCTCTCTATATTCTCACAAAAACCATATGTGATTGTGGTACAAAAGAGAACAAAAGATATTTCATATTCAGGTTATGATTTTCATAAATAGCCGATAACAAATGAAGGCCTTTGACATATGCCACCGTCCTCTAACAAATAGAGATTTCCTACTCCCCAAGAAATGTTTTTATTGGACTCAGCTATCCCACAAATGAGAAAACCTGAGAGTTCCCACACTTCCAGCCTGATGTCAATCACATCTTCAAGTCAGAATATACAAACCCTTAACAGGATTATTTTATCATGGTAAAGTTGTCAGTAAGCAGTCATTAATATTTGCAATCCCCTCTAGTTAGAATTTGAAACTTGTTGGTCTTCTTTCAAACTTTGCTTTCATTTATTTATTTTTAAAAAATGCAAATCCCAGAGAGAGAAGCTGTAAATATAAACATATGCAGTAGAATCGGAAGTCAAAATTAGGAAAGTTTACAGAATAGAGAGCTTTTACCATCCTTTTCCCATTTTCCCTGATCTGTCCCTACCCATTCCCTCTCCCATGCTTTTTGATTTGTGAATCTGTTCCTTGGTCTCACTCCAGAAGTAGCATGATTGTTTTCCATATGCCCTCTTGTCCAGTTAAGAACTGGAACAGTCATCTTACAACTGACAAATTAAGTGCAACATTCCCAATGTCCCATTGGGTAGAGCAATTAATGTGTTGGATTAGGAATAGGAAAATCTACATTCAAATCCCCAGTTACCTGCAAAGTCTCTGGGTGACCTGATCTCTCAGCCTAATTTACCTTCTAAGATTCTTGCAGAGCAGTAGCAGATTCTTAGTTTGCATGTGACATTTTGTTCTTTTATACTGGTGTTAACCTTCCAAAGGAAAATCTATTATCTGGACTCCATTTGTAGGCTTCTAATATCAAAGACAGTGTGGGAATTAGCAGCAGTGCTCTTGGAAGTGTAAGAAGAGGACTGGAAAGCATTGCCACCCTAAATAAATTCACATGGGCAACAGGTCTTTCTGAAAACCAGAGTCTTGGTATGCAACCTGCTTTAAAGAAATGTATTGGCTAGAGAAGTTTTGAAATGAGATAATGAAAAGTGAATCAGCTTCTATTGTGAGAGATTGACAAATAGAAGAGAAGACAGGGAAAATTGTGTCAGATGCCCATAGCTTTAGATCATGGCTATTTCTGTCTTTCTCACTTGTTCTATAGCACTAATTCCAGCATGTCTGCACTATTCTGACAGATGTAATATAACAGCCACTTTACCTCAACGTGTTTTTAGGCTGTCAAAAGTTCTTGTTTCAGTATTTTTGAGTTACCTGCTTTCGATGGAAACTCCACATTTTAGAAATAACTTTTCAAGCTGCAGCTGCAGCAAACAAAATTTTGCTATGAAAAACGAGGGCCAAGTGGCACATATTATACCACAATAATAATTATCCTCAATATATTTTGATGACATCTTTCTTCAACATATCCTCTTGATTATTTTCTAATCATCGAAGATCAATATGTATTTCTAAATTATGAAAGGTCCACATTTGATTCCAGTCATAAGGAGAAGTTTATGATAGTCCCCTTAGCTATGCTGTCTCAGAAAAACAGAACACATCACTGAGTTAAAATTAATTTAAGCCCGGGCCCAGAATTTGTGAACGTCATTGTGCCTTACATTATTTTTTTCCAGTAATTGAACACTGGATAAAAAAAAATATCAACATAACATACAACAATTACAAAATTCAACAGTATCCGTCCAGATTCTCTTCTGTATAAAATTAACTTTCAAAGGATTGTACATTCAAATCACTTTGATTGGGAAAGCTAATATTATTTTTCCACTTTTGTTTTAAGCTCTTTGACTGTTAGAATTTATTCCCATCTATAACTTCTTTTAAAACATGATTCCAGTAAAAACGATTTAAATATTTTGTATATGCAGGAAAATGAAAAGGCATTATACCAAGTACATAATTAGAGTCTGGAAAAGAGTCAAAAGTGGTTTGCAGCCTTTTATATTTCAGGCAGGAAGTCCCCGTAGATTTCTGTTGTTTGTCAAGAAAAAACAATCCTCTTGAGAATGCAGATGGGAATGCTTGGGAAGCCTACAGTATTAGTTTTATATACTGCCTGCTGTGAGCAGCTCTGTCAGTCCAGACCTCCAGCTAAGCTTGCTTCTCTTATCTCTTTTTGTCTCTGTCAACAATTCGGTTTTTTTAAAGGTGAAAGTGGTTAAATGAAGCCCAGCTAAACTGAGAGAGATTAGAGAATGGTCAGAACAAGGAGCCTAGCACATAAACCCTCCTGAAAGTAGAGGTGGGAACCAATATTGCAGGATAAGAAATCACATTTAATGAAAACCATTTGTGTGTGCAATGAAAAGGAATGTTACTGCCTTTGAAGTCAAACATAGCAACTGGCTTTTTATTTCTTTTATTTTATTTATCAATGGCTTTTTAAAAACTAGCCTGGTTTTCCTGATTCTAGATCATTGATACAACTCCATCCTGGGGCTTATGGATAAGGATACTGGGTGAATCCCAAAACTATTAGGTTTTGTAATGCCATTAGCAATATTTGCCTGAATCAGAAAATGGTGGTTGCACTCAAAACAATTATCCTCAATGTAGCTCAAAAGCTACCATAAGAGTTCCTTAAGCTTTTATGCTTAAGATATGTCTGTCTGTTCTGTTTATACTTGTCTTTCAACACAGTCACTTTCAACAAGTGCCACTGGGCAGTTTACAATCAAAATGCAATAAATGTCAGAATACAAAACTGTTTAAAGGTCTTAAAGATCTTTAAAGATAGGTGTGTTCCCTACAAGATGCTAGACAACTAAGTAAGAATGGGATGGATTAAATGGGCTTTTGTTTTGATCCAGTATGAATCATCTTCACCAATAATTACTATAATCTATTATGATAAATGCAACTTCTGTCCATTTTTCATTCTTTATCCCTGCTATACTGAGAAAGTGTATATGCACTGCCGTTATTGCACTGCTAGTTTTTTTTTCAAGAAATGAGAACAGTGTCATTGCTTTCACTGGTTAAGTTTGAAATTATGATCATTCTCTAATTTTCTTGGTTATCAGGATCATAATCTCCAGCAACTGTTAAAAAATGGGAAGTTGCGATAAACTGAGCACTAATCTCAGCCTTTCCCCAACTGAGAAAGTAACTGAACCAAGCTAGTATCCAACAAATTTAATAAGCCACTTATATTTTACTGAACTCCTCACTAGCTGTATATTTATTCGGAATAAACAGATATGTTATATCTTCCTAGAGGTGAACTCTGAAATCAAAAGAATGTTCACACAGAAAGGGCAATAATTTCAGTCCGAATCAGTATTTGAAATAAAAGGAAATAAATAAAAGATGAGCAGAGCTAAAGCAAAAATTATCTTGAGCATCAAGCCAAATTAATTTCAACAGCCGATGGGAAATAGTTTAATAATGTAGCCTCCGTAGATTTTAATAGAAAGCAATTTTACACAGGAACGCTCTCTTATGGTTCAGAATCCAATATTGCACAAGTGATAACAGGATTCCCTTTTTTTTTTCCTGCGGCAGGCGGCTTCCCAATCCATTTTCTGCCTGGAGGATTAACCAGTACTTTAGAGCAGATTTTCCACAACCCCCAGGAAAGAAAAAGAACCCCCATTTTCCATTTCAATTCTGCTGACAGCTTTTACCCACTCAGATTGTGTCCGGCAGAGAGAACTGGAAAGAAAATGCCTTCTAACGCAGGACCCATAGGGTAAATCATGATCTTACACTATTTTCACAGCATTCCACACACTTAGAATGTTTCGTTTATATTCTCACTTCAACAAAATACTGTGAGATTCAAGGAGTTCCTAACAAAACAGTATTTCATCTTCACTGCATTTTTTTACATGCCATGTATTGAAAGCTAAATGACCTTTCTTTAAATGAGAATTGGATTTCATTAGCAAATGTCTGTACAGTTACGCTATCTCCAGTATTACAAATCATTAGCCACACATGTAACAATGGTTCCTGGATTTGGTAGTAGGCATGTTGTATATTTTTGGCAGAATGCATTTTTTAACAGGGAAAGCCAATTCTGTGGTGGTCCCTATCATGCAAAGATCCTTCCTCCCTGCTTCACATAAAGTGTTATTGAGGCTACAATCTTTCTCTTTGAAATATTAGTTATTTCATTAACTTTTACACACACACATATGCAATATGCACACCTGTTCAATAGTGGCATATTTCACTGTAAGTGACCACGACTTGTGATTTTACTGTCAGCTTCTCTATTGACTCTGCTTGTCAGAAGCTGACTGAAGCACACAATGTTGATCACATGACTGCAGGGACATTGCGATAGTCATAAGTGCGAGGATTGGTCTAAGAATACTTTTTCAGTTCCATTGTAACTTTGAACAATCGCTTAATAGGCAGTCGATAAGCAAGGACTGTCTGTACTGCATTAGTATGCAGCATATATACAATTAAATATACTGAATATTTAATCAAATAGATAATGGTTGTCATTTTCCTCAAGTAAAATGACTGAGCTAATTCAATAACAATAAAAGGCTGGCTTGAATGAAATTTGAGAGACCATCAAAACTCAAAACAAAAAAGAATGAGAACCCATATGTTAATAGTAGTACTAAGTCTGTATTTTGATATGCTTTACAGTTATCTCAATTGCTCCTTCTTGCACAGTTATCAGATCTTACAATCTGCATAGTTGTTTCCTATTTAGTGGTTTTAAATGTCTTTAATGCCTTTGTGCTATTCCTTCCATATACAATTTCTGGGCTGTTTCTAAAGAGTTGCTTAGATTCAAGACCAATTTCAGTGTCCGTAAAACTGCTCTTTTTATTTATATTAGTCCCCTGCACAGTTCTAATATTTCAAATGATTTAAACCTGCTTCATATTTAGTCATCCAAAGGTGCTTTACAAATAAAAAATAAAACACTACCAAGAAAAATGGCAAGGTTCGATGTATTTGATGAAAAAAAGGAAAAAGAAAGCCCATGCTCCATTGCATTCTCGGGGAAAAGCCTAGACAGACCGAGACAATCAAAATGTGCAGCAATTAAATCTAAAGGTGGAATATGGATATTTTATTTAGATGTACCTTCTGCTCTTCAAGAAGGCAAGAGACTGCCAGGCTGTGCAGGCTTTTGGGAGAAGCCTCACCTGACCTCCTTCCTCTGTCTTTAGTGGTTTCTTCCAGCAAAGTGCAAGTGCTGGAAATGTCCCCTCTGTACAATGGAGAGAGTCCAGTTGGTCATTCCTTCCTCAACTCTCCCTACCGCAAAGTTATTCCTTTCTTGCTGCCTCCCATGACATCCTCTTCTTCTTCTCTATCCTACAGGTTGCCCTGTACTCTCCCTTGTTTTCCCGTCCACCATCCTTCACTTATTTCAGTTTCCCCATGCCTCTTCACTGTTTTTTTTTCTTTCTCTTGATCTCTTGCTTGCCTACTTATCATTATACCTTTCTCTTTCTCTTCATTAACACTACCAAATGGTCCTGCCGGGGTAGAGTTCAGAATAAAGAGCAATGTGTTCTTTATTATATTTGTTGTCCCAATTGGCTTTAATTCTACATTCAGTCAGAGCCCAGTCTGCCTGATAGCTCACGCCTTCTGGCCTCATTTACTTCTGTTTGATTGAGAGGAAACAAATCAAAGCCTGTTTCTAGTTTCTTTGTTTGTTTAATCATAAGACTTATTTGCATATTGCTCAGTAGGCTGATGCAGCTTATGGGACAGACTATGTTTGTAGCACCTGGTCCCTGTCTTCACAGAGAATCATGACTTGTATAGACCTTTAGTTTTTTTGTCAGTCTCTATATTTTATGGAAGATACTCTCTTTTGTCTCAGCATTTTGTTTTTGGTTTAATTTAAAAAAAAGCCAAGAAAAGATAATTCAATGCAAATAATAGTTGTATGGAACTGCAAAAGAAGAAGAAAAAAGAATACCAATCCCATAATTCAAGCATTTTAGAAATCTACAATAAATTTATGTCAGTACATTTTATCATGAAAAACTATGTTATAGTAATTCAATATAAGTCCTCTTAATTCTTTTTAAAGACAGCTTGGCATAGTGATTTGGATTGCATTTTTAAATTGGCAGTTTGTTCCCTTGTATTGTTGCAGAATATTATATTATTTGCAGTGTTATAATATTCTAACATATAATCTGTGGGATACATTTCTAGACAATTCTCTGACCTTTGGAGTAGCTGTGTGGGAACACAGGTGGTTGCAGCTCAGTAGAAACTGACCAAAAATCTTGCAATCATGTATCCCCAGAGAAGCTTTTAGCTCATGCTTAGAAGCTTTGTATACAGGCTCTTTTGTCTAATTGGAAGCACTAACCCTCATATATGTAGGTATTTGGGGTTATATGTTGCCTTCAGAGAACATTAATATCCTTCAGGTCTCAACTGACGAGCCTAACATTCTAGTGTTGAAAGCAACTGAATTGTTTCTTCATTTCTACATAGCAATTAAAACTAGGATTTTTTATTTTGCAAGCTCACTGCTTGTGTTATAACTTCCAAAGAGTAACCCTTCTGCTAACTGCCATAGCCAGCAAAAATAAAATAATACTTTGAAGGAAATTGATTTCAGAAATAATGTATTTTGAAAGAATATCCCAGCTTGCAGCCCATGAAAACATTTCCAAAGCTGCTAATCTCCTGTTTCAAATGGTTCAAAACTATTCGTAATAGCATGACAAGGTTCCACATGAGCTAATGAGAAATACCTCTACGTACAGTGGTTTCTGCTAAGGATAGACATCTGTTTTCAAATATGAAGAAGGCTTTTATGCTAGAGAAATTTGGAGCAATTTGCTTGCACTAAGTGTATCTGTCCTTCTGTTTGGTTTGTGTCTTGAATTTAGTCCATCAACCATTTAAACAGGCTAAGAAAAGAATCACTGGAATAATTTGGTTTATTTCAGAATATAAACGCCCTATCCGAATCCAGCAAGAGACAAACAATGCTTTGAATAAAGCCGCTTGTTCATTGTTGTAAAGACAGAGGCTGATGAATTGAAATATGTGAGACTATATTTACTGCCCAAAGAATTAAGATTGAAAACTAGATAAATCTTCATTCATGCCTATTATGCAATCTTTAGTTATAAGTTACCGGCACTTATACAATAAGGTAAATAGCAGGATTAACATGTCATGTTTCATTAATATGAAATGTGTAGGTAAATATATCTGATCGTCCCACTCTTTAAGAGAATGCTAAATATTTGCTATTGGTTTTGTATTGGCTAATCAACATCTTCAAAAGATTCTTTTGATGTTATATTTTATTAGCCAAAGAAGAAAACATATTGCTACCAAGGCAAGATATATTAATATCATGAGAACTAAATTTTACCATAGATTAGTAAGAAAAGAATCAAATGAGGCCTCCCTACACCCACCCACCCACCAATTCCAATCCACTCTTGGCTAATATCTTCCATTCCCAGTGCTTCCCACATCTCTTCATCAGGTAATGATACGTTTGAATAAAATAAGTCAGACTGGGTTGCTTTCAGTTTCAACATAGAGCTCCACACAAAAAGGTCTACAGTTTCTGTTAAAGCATTACAATAACAGCTTTAATAACTGTATCATATGTATGATACATATTAATTACAATATTAAAGGATTTGAAAAACTCTGTTTTTTTCCTTTGCTCAATCTACATCAATTTACAAACCACAGGAAAAAATAAGCAAATTCCAAAATAACTTTTGGTAATGGGCCAATGTTTTAAATAAAAAATAAATATTCTGTCTATACCTTTTCTTTAAAAAAACCCCACATACTGTACACTTTACTTAATATTTCTGTCTATTCCATTAAATTAAATTTAACAAATCTCTCTGCAAGGCAAAATGTTTATTAATAGTACTGTTCCATTTACTTCTGACTACTGATTACTGTTGCTCTTTAATACCAATGAGAGAGAGATTCATTCATTCATTCACCACTCCGGTCCTAATGGGCTCTGAACAATTTTACAGATATTAAAATAACTAAAATTATTAGTTAAATCAGCAAAGCTAAAAATAGCTTTATTCTAGATAAATTTTATATTTTTATATAAATTTATAGCAAATTCATAGATACCTGTGATTCCACACCGAGCCCTTAAAGTCCTTTGGGAAAAAGCTAGAATTTCATCAGCCTCTAAAAGGCTATTAGAAATATGGTGTTCTACTTTTCTAAACAAGTAGGCAGAATCCATGGAATTTCTGGCATGGCACATACGCTTTTAGAGTGCCAGAAGAATGGCCTTTTTGCTGCAACAGGCAAACATAGCTATCCCTCTGGAATTCTGATAAAATCATTTTGCGATTTGTTAGAAGAAAAACACATCGTTCCTGGTTATTTATTCATATTTTTGAAAGGGAAAAGCAACATTTAAATCTTCTTATCTTGTAAAAAAATGTATGCCATTCTGAACACAGATGAATGTATTGGGTGAGGCAGATCAATGATTCATTAAGCACAGTAATGCTTGCTGTCATTTGCAGTGGCTTTCCAAGTTCTTGCCTACTTCCTAACTCCTTTAGAAGGAAAGAGGAGATTTAACATGCGACGAAGTGTGGACGAGGCATGTCTTCTACCTCTATGCTGAATTCCTCTCAACTTGTTACTTAATACTTGCCTGTTACCTGTCCTTGGCAAAATATTTTCTGACACTATGTGCAATAAGGATGCTAAGGTTTGATGTCTTCTGACACCTGTTCTAGGAGTAAGAGTCTTCTATACTCCAAAGTCACATAACTCTCCTGATTTAAGAGTAGACATTGATAAAGTATGAGCAGAGTTTATTTCTACCAGCTATCCAGTAAAATAATATGGCAGAGCTTCCAACTGGCCATTCCTGACCACTGAATCAATGGGGCCAATAAGATAGTATTTGTTAAACTGTTCTACTGGCAGGAAGGAATGGCCAAGACAAACATTTGCTGTTCTCAGGAGAAAACCCTTTCACTCTTGTCTCTGCCTTCTTAAAAAAAAATACAGCAGGATCGTGAAAATTCCATATTCCAAAGGTGATGAGAATCTCCTTTAAAAAAGGGGGACTATGTTTATGCCAGCTGCAGCCAATAAGGAAATGGAGGCAATGCCAAATGACTCCTCCACTTGGAGGACAAATGAACAGATGACTTTGTAGCACCATCCTCCATGAACATAATGCCAAAGGAAAAGAATCATTCTTCATAGACTCACTTCATAGAGTGAGAGGATAGCCAAGAGCTAACAAAGATACTGATCCAACATAGTATCTCTAGTAATCGGGACAGCAACAAGTGCTTCAGTTGTGGAAAAATCTTCTATGATACAGATGTAGTACCAGTATAGTCAAAAAAGGCCAGGCACATAAGAGAAGGGCTAAAAAAACACTAGTGAGTCAGCTCATGGCTGTCTCATTCATGGGTATTATTTATTTATTTGCGTGTTAAATTTATGTTCTGCCTATCTTGCCATGGGGCTAGTCTTGATTACAATAATAAAAAGGAAGAAAAATGAAAGGAGTGTAAACAAGACAGAAGTAAAATAATAGAATAATTAAATAATGATTAAGGAACACACTGAGAATATATCAATATGATATTCCAAAAGATGGGTGGGTGGGGAACAGAGCATAAGGGGGGGGGGAGTCTGCCATCAATCTAGCAATCTTTACATATCATCCACTTCTCATGGCGTCTGGCATGGCTGTCTGTCAAGAATTGTGGCACAAACAAGAAGAAGTAAACCACAAGTCCAAAGCTAAGTTTATATCGAAACCCTTCCTGGGAGAGGGGTGCTAACCATTGAGTGAGGTACCAGATCCAGTGCCAATAGAGAACAACAAAAAGAAGGTCTTGCTTATGGCATATAAGAAAGATGAGTTCAGAACCACAAAGTAGCGCTTTACCTCCTTTTGGAGCTGAAACAGGATACCTTTCTCTTTTTGTTTGGGGGTCAGACGCTATAGATATGACTGGACCAAACCAGCCCTCAAGACTCCCAAACTAATTAGAAGGAGAAAAAGACAAGGGAGGCACTCATTGGCATGGCATTACAACCATTCAAGTAGATGGCCACTTGCAAAAATTTTGTCACAGCTGGAAAGCACATTCCTCATACAGACAGGTAATTGATATATGCATATGTCTGGAATTTCCAAAAGAAAGCAGAGGACAGTTTTTTCCCCTCACCATTCTCTAAGAATTAAACATCAAAGAATTAAGCAATCATTCATTAATCATAGACTGTATACTTACTAGGCAGCTTTTCTCAGGAGTGCATGTTCTCCATTTTTTTAGTCATTCCCACAAAGTGCTGGAATTAGAAAGCAATTCTGAATATCTCATCAAACAGAGAACTTTCAGAATGAGACTAAGAGCAACAGTAGACCAATGTTGTGGCACTGGTAGACCATGGCGGAAACGTACCTCCATATTTCTATAATTTTCTTCAGTATCATTTATAATAGCAATCAATTTCAGTTCACCCCTTCACATTATTCTGATATTAATCTCTAGAGCGGATACCAAACTGATGGCTACATTCATAAATAATCTGAGGACTCAGGATATGCACATCTGTGCATGCCTTAATCTACCAAATCCAGCCTCCAGATCAGACTTGCCTGGAAAATCACAGCTTTATACTGAATACTTCATAGACATATCCTAATAAACACACAAAAAGAAAAAAAAACCCCTGACATTTTCTTTTGCAGAACATGCACACAAAAAATTAAGGTAATAAAAATGACTTTCAGATCATTTGTATTCAACAGTTATAAAGCTAGCATGCTTGTAGGAAATGATGATAGCTTGCATAGATTAAATTCATGGGCATGCATCTATTCCCAAAGCTGACAATGTGTCTTGCTGCTTTTCTAGATTCAAATTGCCACCAGAGCAATTCTTTTGTCTTTCCATTGGTGGTTGAGTCCAATTAATCGTTTTCTGTCAGAGGACCAACCGGGTGTAGGTCATGATCAATTCCAGCCTGTTGATCTGAGCAGTTCATCTAGGGAATTATTTCAGAGCCAGTGGTCAAATCACCTTTTTCCATCAACTGGTTAGTACTCAGAACAGTATGCTGCATCTGGACGGCTTGAGAGCCAAGAAGTTACTGTACAGCGGCAAGCAACTTGGCTCAAAACCTCTGCACAAATCTCCCAACGATAGTTGCAGAATACATAAAGGGATCCGCAAGTGTCGTAGTCAACTAGTAAGCCAAATTTGTTTTGGGGACAGTGGAAACTATATCCAAATGTATTCCTGCAGACTGCAGAGAAGTGAAGAACACCAGTTATTAACTTGTTTGTAGACACGCAGCATAGGCAAATGCAGGAGAATATATCAATGGAAGCCCCATCATCACATTTCCTCTAGTTCTGACATCAGTCAAAATGACATGCAAGGATCAGGAGGTGAAGGCTTAATTCATCCTTGTCTCCTACTATTGAACCCTGGTTTTGGAATGAAGTCAGCAAGGCAGGCACCTGCACATTTGTCAACAAACCCCGTCTGCCTTCTAGATACCAGCCAACATATTTCAATTTAACTCTCATCTCTAAATACCCAACCAATGACCAAATAGAACTTCCAAGGATATTGGAAGGAAATGCATCAAGTGCAGAACACCGGACGTTCCATTCTTTTAGATAATACTGTGGTATTCATTTAGATATGTCCAAATAAGTTGGATAAGTTGTTTTAGTTGTATTATGTATCTTCTAAGCAGTAACAGTGAAAATAACACAAATCTTGCAGCTGAAGGGGAGGTTACCTAAGGGACAGGAAGGAAATTCTGCTTTGGCCCTACCTTCTGTCCTGGCAGGTTCATTGTCTAGTGACCTGAAGGCCACTTTGCAGTAAATCTAACTACCATTTAACTGAAAACACTTCTAAATCAAGTACAATATTTTAGGATTCGGGAGTCCACAAGAAAAGAAAACATATGCTATGAAACTATTGACAGACATCTAGACAATATTGCCAATTAACCCTAGCAAGAATATTTCATGTATGGCTCCATACAGTTTTATCCCAACGGTATGATTGAGGCAACAAGCTAGCAGTTGTTCAGCCTGTTTTCTGATGTATATGTTGATCTCCCAGAATGCTAATCTCGGTAATCAAATGAACGCCACCTGCCTATTACTCTTCATATACAAACTATGAGTGAAAGTTAAAGCAGATCTTACGGTTTCTATCGCGTACGTTTCCTTAGATGATGTTTCTCTGTGAGAAAGATCTTTAGAACATTCTTGGACATACTTTAGTGCAATTGGCAGAATAATCATAAATAAAAACTGGTATAGCTCAGAAGTTGCTAGGATTACTGCCAGGTCAATTGTGTTTATTATGGAGATAAAGTGAACTTTAAAAACTGGAATCTACTACAAAACAGCAGAATTCTGTTAATGCATGAACTATTAATGCTCTTAGTCTATGCTTAAACGCTAGCTAAACTGAATCCCCGATATCGTATCTGCTGCTAGTTCTATCTACCAATATCCATACATTCAGTATAGTCATTTGCAGTGTAGGATCTAGGTATTTGAAGTACACAGTGTGAAAACCTGTGGGTGACCCAGAATCCTGCATGATCAAATGGCTGGTTCACTGATTACACAGACATCAAAGATAAGGCAAGTTAACACATGTGAAATCAGCAGTGGAGATAAGCAGTATAAAAGTTTTCATATATTTCATTACTATTTCAGTCTAATGAATGGGTTAAATATCTGACTAACATCTGCAGTTAACCGATTAAACCATTTGTTTGATAAATACAATGCTAGCCAGTTCAATCGGGATAAGTACAGCACAGAATCTGTATGTTTCATCTATGTGAGAGATCTTCAAATGTTGTTCTGCCTCCCTGTAACTAAAGAAGAATAAAATATAAGATGGTTCTTATACAGATTCATTGCTTTTGCATCATCAGCAGATAGACAGACAGACTGACTGACTGACAGACAGACAGACAGACAGACTGACTCTTATGCCTAGGCATAATCTTGGCTTTTCATGATTTTTGAAAGTATAACTTAATTCCATTGATGACAACCCCAAAATCCTACCATGGAACACTTTTGCTACAAAGTCATTGGAGCTGTCTACTCCCCCATCTTTTAAGTTAAACTGTTTCTGCAAAATTGGATCTGGTACTTCCTTGCAGTCTGATAGAATATTTATTAAATATAAAAGATTCCCTAGTCTTCTATTTCTAGTACCTAATATAGCTTTCAACTGAGTTCAGAAATAGAATTATATTATCTAATTAACTGTTTTAGCCTACACCATAGATTCTCAAACTTTGCAGTACCAAGGCCCCTAAAATGAACAATGGATTTGGGGTGACCACCCCTGCTCTTTAAATAAAACTGGTGATTTAATTGGGGTTAGCATTGGGAAACAAATAAATACTGTATACCATTTAATTTTAAAATTAAATTTTAATCTAGATACAATTAAGTATAAAACATCAATTAATATTCTTTGGCAAAATTGGTGAGGCTAATACAGAAATTCCAGGATTTGTACTTAAAAAAAAAATGGTACAGAGGATTAGAAGCCCCCTATATTTTATCTTTCTCCCAAAATGTGATTTGTTGAATTTGTTGAAATATATTGCTGTATGTTGTGAGCTAGTTTTTAGTTTTAATAAGATATCAGAAATATTAGTACTTTTTGGCAAGAGCTTAAGAGAGGTTACGCGCATTTATGCTAATAATAGTAATCTCATTTTAACTGTAGGAACACGAGTGCCCAATTGTAGTTTTCCAGGAACTTGTGAAATGTTAATTTTCTGTTAGTATCCAGGATGTAGCTTTGACATTGTCCAGCTTTCTATTGTAATGCAAGCATAGTGAATTCAGTCTCTTCCATTCAGACAGTTCACTGTCCATTCAGAAACATAACACTTCCTTTTGATGATTGATTCAGGATGGGAAATGCAATACCGCTTGATGATGCAGGCAACATTAGGAACAAAACTATTATAGATAATTGATGTTAGAAAGAATTCAATGTAGACAGTAGTAAAAAGTGTTTGTTCTCCCAACACAAAACTAATATTTATAAAAGCAGGAAGAAATCTACATTAATCAGATTTTCCAGAATAGAAGTGTTGATTTTAAATGTATGTACTAGAGATCAGAAGGTTGCAAAAGGCTAAGTTAAACAAATTATAAGCTAAAAAAAAATCTGAGAACCAAATGTCAGAAATGGAAAGGTGGCTCTCCAAATGTAGGACTGTAGTTCTCATGGCTTTGCTAAGTTATGCTAAGTAAGGCCATAAATAATTTCAGAGAGATTTACAAGCAAAAAGTAAAGATAATGGAAGCTAAATCCAAAGTTTTAATCCAATTTTTTTGTTCAACTGACAACTGCATCGTGAAAATGTTGAATGTAATCCAGAATTCCTTGGTTGGGGGGTGGGGGGGTGTTGTTTTTAGGATTTATGTTGTTAGACCACATTTTCGTTTTGAAATTAACATTAGCATTTAAAAATGAAGCATAAAAATAATGTAAATTAGCCTGCTTTCTTAACAAACAGTGCTGACCTCTGCCATTTCCATTGAGTGCCTACAGCTTATGGTACAATCAAAATACTCAGTTGCTTAGGATATATCTCATTCATTTCAATGGGATTCCTCCTGAATAAACATACATAGAAGGACTCTATTAGATAAACACCCCACAGCACTTTAATGCTTAATTATTACACAACATTAAATATCAGTGTTACCATTCAGTTACTGTATATTTTCAAATCACATAGTAAAGTAGTAAGCTGATTTGACAAGACATGAAGAATTCAGTTCCTGTATGCATGTTGACTATAGCAGCTATCAATTACCATTCACAGTGCAAGAATAGACACCTTTAGACATTAAATTAAATGATGTGTGATGCATTTACGGTATTGTATGATGTAGCTACAGATTTCTATATAACATATAAACGAACATACTATAGTAAAACAGCAAACTAGAATTCTTATTAAACTTTCTGAGGAATGAGTGTCACCTACCAAACTGGGGTCTAGTTTTTTTGGGGGAAATGACTTTTAATTAAAGCACATGGGATATCATGTGACCACACATTTTTATTTAGATTGACATCAGTGCCTACCTGGAAGTAAAGCTCACTGTAAAACATAAGACACCTTCAGTATTAGTCATGTAATTATTAGGTTTCTTTTGTGCAGGAACCTTGTTCTTACATTTATTTTATTATGCATACTTCACATTTCCCTGCATTCAACCAGATGAGTTACTGGCATAAAAATATAGTCTGAGAAAACGTCATTTCTCACTATGCAATGTTATTTTACCAAGAAGAAGAATATAGTCCAATAAGTTCAGTAAGTATCCCTTGAAAATGGACCTTCTTTTGCTCTAAACTTGTTACTTGTCAATCATAGACAATAATTTAAACTTTACTGTCAGATTATGTAGTTCATAGATCTGTTATTCTACAGTATGGTCAATGATATTCATATTTTTGGGATTATGTCCCAAATGCTTTGAACCTCACATAGGGAAGTTTTTAAACATATATACCCAGTTGGTTTTCATTCCTTACAACTAGTGCACAGGTTGAAGTACTGTGCTTTCAGTTCATAGCATTTGCAGAGTGGGAGTTGCTTGCTGATTTTTCACTGCACAAGATAGCTTTTAATAGGTTTTTCATTTGTAACTTGCATATAATCCAAATCTAATTTAAACTGGGACTAAATTCTGATGGAACTGAATATCTGAAAATATGATGCCAGATATAACTCAGGAGCATGGAGGGATGCAGACACCCACACGTGCAGCATGGCTCATATCAGAGCTTTTTTCAAAAAGCAAAGTATAACATTTTAAAATATATTATTCGATGAATGACTCTGCGCAGGAAATAAGCTTCCTCACTCTGCATTCTTTTTTCTTGTGACTGTGACAACACACAATTTTATTAACTGTTGGCAAAGTTGTTTACTAAGAATATCCGAATACTTTGCCCTGAAATATAAGCTACTCAGCTATCAAAAGAAGAGTGCATTCGTGCTATTCAACATGAGCTTCTTACACAGGGCACAAAAGATACTCTTTGTTACTTACCTTCATTAGCCACTGAGTGTTGTTTTCCAGCATATTTTCCAGCAGCTGAAGCCTCTGTATGGAATCGTCGTACTCTAGCGGGGCATCTCTTTGCACAGCATTAGAGACATACGAGGTAGTGGCAGAAGACCGGCAATTGTCCATCTCAGGCAGAAGGAAAGTATAGCTGCACAATCCGTGCTGGACTTGGTATTGCTTCTTGCCTAGCGTCTCGAGGCTTCTCCGAAAGGAACTGTAGCCGGCTATTAGAACAAGATTGCAGCTCAAGAGAAAACAAAGAGGCAGTTTCATCTTCTCCTTGGTTGGAAAAAAAAAAAAAATCAGCCGGCTGAACTTTGTCGAAGATTCAGATGGATCCTGAGAGTCTCTCTGAACAGTCAATCAGCACCCCGGTGACATGTGCAAAGACAGATGAAGGACTTTTCTTCCTGCGTCCCCCCCGAGGGTGGCTGAAAGCAAACTGTCACAGGCAGTTTTTTGTTTTTGTTTTTCTCAGCTGCTGCTTGATCTGTGCTCCATTTTCAGGTGTTGTGTTTTCATTTTTTTTTTCACTCAGAGATATAGATTACAGAGATGCTGTAGGTACACCAGCCGTCCACTGTTCTCGTCTTCAGAAGTGCTCCTCAGACAGCTCAGGAGGCATGTGCAGCTAAAAACACTCCTCTCTCTGTGGGCCTCTGTTATCTTTCTGGTGAGGGCTGCTTTGCAAGGCAGCATGACGGTTCAGAGCATGCTGTTTTATTCCTGTCCTGAGTGGCAGGAAATCTGTCTAGGGGGAACAGGGGATCAGCTGCGAGGGCAGTGTAAACTTCCTCAGTCAAGGGTCTGCGACATCTTTCATAGACCCTGAGACGTAATGCATCCCTTCTCTTAATGTAGGGGGTGTTTTGCAGCAAGAAGGCAACCATACTTTTAAATACTTTAGAAGCAGTCACATACATTCCTTTCGATCTCGTTGGGAAGATGGGGAAAAAATCCCCTTGAGTTTCATCCTGTCAACATTGTGGGATTTCCTTAACATTTTGTGTAAATGGAATCTTTCTTTCTGACAAAAGCAGACTTCCCTTTAGCCGTGGAAGAGAATTCAATGAGTATTTGACCTAACATATTAAGAAGCCATTTACCGCTTTTAAGAGGTCAGTATATAGAACGCTGAGAGTTAATTTTAGGAGAAAGAAACCATATGCTAAAGATGCACTTTTAAAATCTCCCTTGTTTCCTCCAATTCCCCCCTCCCCATCTCTTATAAAGGCAACTCATGAAGGCTTATTTACTGTATGTAGAGACCCTACACTTCAAATATTGATTGATGGATTCAATTTCTTTAGCCATCCATCTCAATCAAAAACTCTGGGCAGCTTACAATTAAAAAAATAGATTACAATTAAAACACCAAAAGCATTTTAAAACAGTAAAAACCCTAAAAACTTCTGGGTTAAATATGCATAGCAGCCAAGATTCACCAGTTAGCTATACAAATAGGAAATGGGGCCCTTAGCACATTCAGCAATCCAGGCATGGGAACATAGCCAGGTTTTTAGAGCCTTACAAAAGGATTGGGACCATTCCAATCTCCGAAGGGAGGCTGTTCCATAGAGCAGGGGGCGCTGCCAAAAAGCCTGTCTTCTTACCTTCACCAGCCAACACTCTTTGGCCGATGAGATCTGCAACATGCCCAATCTGTTAGATCAAGTTGGACGAGTAGAGACCCTTGTAAAAAGGTGATTCCCCGTGTACCTTGGTCACAAACCATGTGAGCATCCCAGATACTTTGTGAGCATCCATGTGAGCATCCCAGATGAGCCTAGGTGGCGCAGTGGCTAGAGTGTTGAACTGCAGGCCACTTCTGCTGATTCAATCTAGCGGTTCAAATCCCACT
>JANHFL010002742.1:25225-36725 GCA_032468155.1 Oxyrhabdium leporinum | reverse complement strand
AGATAGATAGATAGATAAATAGATAGATAGATAGATAGATAGATAGATAGATAGATAGATAGATAGATAGATAGATATTAAATAAATATAACAAAATAATTAGGAAGCCTCTGCCAGCCAAGCAGTGAAACTTGGTGCAGATAATAAAATTAGGTAAAAATACATTAGTGTCAGTCCTTTCAAGTAGGCCAGATCAGGAAATAATGCAAGGAATATAAAAAAGTTATGTTATTCTGTACGGTATAACAGAAAAACAAATCTTGACAGCCTCTGCTCCATCTTAGGGGGTGGAGTGGGGGAAGCCGTAGTGAAATCTCTTGCTCAAGCTTCCACTTTTCCCACAACTGAGTTTTGGGGTTTGGGATTGTTTTGAGGGTTTTTTGCAAAGCTTCTTCGAGGTTATCTACATATTCTGCTGTGATTGGTACTCACCAGGTGTTGAATCTAGCATTAATACATCCTCTGCACATGTCTTTGAAAATCAACCTGCTTCCAAATAAACATACAGAGTGAGCACCCCAGTAATTATTTGTGCAGCCACTTATCGTTGGAGTTTGTTTTTCAGCTTTATCATTTTGATCCAGAAAAACCTTCCTACTTAAACTAACAGTGTGATTTCTCAGTATAATAGATTGTTATAGTTTTATACATTTCAAAACAAAGAAGATATTTGCCTGTGAATCTTGCTTTTATGTTTCCAGGTGCAGCTGTTCAAAACGTTAGATAGAAAAAGGACTTGCTATTACTTCTGTACACTATTGGATGTTATGAACAGTATGATAAAGTTTTTACTTAAAAGCATATGTTCCCTAAATTCTCTAGCTTGCTATCACTAAAGAATGCTCCCAAAAAGAATTGTATTCTGCACAGGCTAAACTACTGGAATTAAAGGTTATGTCTGTTGTTTATTTACATTTTAATCCTAAAAAGAAATCCCTACAGATCTGGAGGAATGTTGAAACTTTTTTCTTTATATTTTCCTACATACTTTCTACTAGCATATTAAATATAATAATGTTAGCACTAACATTTGGTTAAAATTATTAGGAACATACAAAACATTTTGCTCTTCAGATGCCTCAGCCTCAAAATGGCTATTTTGAGTACAACGTAGACCATAAAACAAAATATGTGTTTTTCCTTTTGGGTACAGTTAGCCTTCAAGTTATGACCAATCACTTAGCAACCATTCAAGTTACAACAGACTTTTTTAAAAAGGTAAATAGCCTGCATTTATGGCCATTTGCAGCATCTCACAATCAGGTAATTGCAATTGTTTTTTGCCAAAAACTAACATTTACTTCTAGTTTCTGGCAAAATTGTAGACAATGGGTTCACTTAATCCATTGTTAACTTAACAATCATGGTGATTCACTTAAAGATGTCATAAAATCAAGTTGCTCACATGACAACCTGTTTAATGACCAGCATGACTTATGGCCATAACTCTGGACTCAATCGCAGTCATAAATCAAGGACTACCTGTATGCAATAGAACACATTGCTTTATTCCAAATATAAAACAAGTCTTGTTTTTTAATGGCGTCATCTTTGTGTTAGGGCATGGCACCAAATTTGAGCCATTGTTCCGTGACTTGCAATTCGGATTTTTTTCCCAAACTTTTTCCAGCCCCCTTAGTACTGTAGTAGAGTCCAATTAGGTCCAAGCTGCTACTGGTTTAGATTAGATATGGGGATGTTGTGGGAATGGAGTATTAAGGGAAAGGAAACACATTCCTACAGAGAAAATGGTTTGCAGCTGTTTGCAGTAAATTGCTGTATTTTGAAAAACCTCACTTTGAGTTTATATAAATGGATGGGTAGGTGGGTGCTGTTTTATAAATTCAAAAGAATGTGTGCATGCTAGTTTGCATCACCTCCAGCTATGGTAAAAATGACTGCTCGTGAAGTCTTGGAATGGTTGGCTGGAGTTTGAGGTGAATGTTCTTATGTCTTGCTGCAGTGTTAACATTATTCATGCAATGAAGAAATGTCAACAGTCTCTTTCCATTTTGACAGCCAGAAGCCACCTCATGTGTATGTAGAAATGTCTTGAAAGGGAAAAAAAGTGTTGCTTTTGCTGAGCTTGCACCTGGCAAGCAGACTGCAGAAAAAAAGAAAAACTCCCACAAATACCAAGCTGAAAATGCAAAACCATAAGGAAATTTGTCAAAAGGACAGATGTATGGAAAGGAATATTTTTTAAAAAAACTGCTTGCTTGCTTTTTCTATAATCTCTCGGTTGGCGACTTAAAGAAACTGAAAAGGCCTTTGTCCTTTCTGATTTGGAGGAATTTTTGATAACAGATACTAACACAAAGAGATATCTGATTTGGTGAGAGGAGAGTTGTGTGTTTCCATAGTTTTCTATGTGGAATTTAAAAAATGCCTTTAGTCAAATGTATGCAATTTGGTTGGTAGGCAACCTTTAGTATGGGTTACAAATCTATTGCTTTAGTAATAGTATTAATAACTTGATTTTAACTTAGTTTGCAATAAGGGCAATGCAACTCCACAATACAATATAAACAAACGTGTGCAATAATCAATTACTGCAACCATTAGCTATTCTCATTCACCCATACTTTAAGCAATGTTATTTTTCTACTCTCATAAATCTAATGAGAAAAAGAGTATTTCATGCTTTTCAAAAAAAAATTCAGGGCTTCAAACTCCAGTTACAATTCTAAGTAGAATCTATTCCAAAGTATAGGTGATAGATGAAAAAAAGACAAACATGAAGCGATCATTCTAAGGTAAAAAAAATTAAGCAATCCTGATTATGCAGTCAAACTACATGGAGAGAACATGAAGCAGGATCAAATTATTCAGATTAATAGGTTTTCCTATACAAGGTCTCCAGAGAGTCAACATTCATATGGAAGAGGTCCTGAACCACACAAACTGTGCAGTTCTGATCCTGAATCAAAGTAGGGAGCGTACGCCCAGGAAACTCTACCAGCAAGACAACACCAATCTATGATTAAAGTATGATTACACTGTAATCATAGATCTGTATCACCGATTACGTTGCTGTGGCTTTTATGCCGATAGGAGCAGAATATACCTGGATAGCGTTGCCATAAATAGGATAGTTAAACTGGAAAAAAAAGTCATACAATCCAAAGGCAATTACTGAATAAATAGGAGTTAACCTAAAACTAAGCACTGAAGTACATTCACAAATAATTGGAAGGTAGGAAAACAAGAATCATGCCATGTGGCCCCAAAAATGCAACAGGATAGATAGGGGAGAAACTAATGGGAAAAAAGCAATCAGAAATCAAGCTAAAGAGTTTGAGAAGGGCAGTAGAATTTGGGGATTGAGAGTGTTGAAGGGTAGAGAGAAGTCCAACAATGCCAATCCTGATGAACAACTGTTAGCCTTAATGTTCAGCAAATCATGAGCAACTCCAATCATTGCCATCTCTGTTAAATGAATCATATTCAGCTTGAGTCAAATGCCTTAAAAGTTTTGAGGGTTTTTTCTGATGGAACACCAAACATATAAGAGGTTTTGAATTTTGTTTTCATAGTACTCGGTCACCTTGAAAGTTCATGACCATTTCAAAGACTATTTTGTTCCAAGTTCAAAACAAAACACTTTTTTTGCTTTGTGTCCATTCCTAAAACTATTCAAGATAGGTTGCTAGCCTTGGTTCTTTTTTGCCTTTTGCATCTCTCCCCCTTTATTTATTATCTTCAACCAGAAGACAAAATGGAAAGCCTGCTTAGAAAATAAATTGTATGGATCCCATTACATTTTTAAAAAAATATTATTTCCTCTAGGAAATAATATTCAATCCTAGTCTCTCCTGAAACTGGTAGAAGTCTGTTTGCTATTGGCATCATTAAGTTTCATAACAAAACTGAATCAATCTGCATATTAAAATAGTGAACTGCTGCGAACAATGATGATCCCATGTAGGGAAGATCCTTAAGGATCTTGCACTTAACCAAGTCTTAAAGACCCTCTAAAAAAATCTCTGACTTTGGATTGAATTTCTATTTACTAGCCATCACCCAGCCTATTTCTGAGTCCATCTATATGTTCAGAATACTATTTCTCCACAAGCACACAATGTAACCAAGATAGTAGGTTTTTTTACTCTAATCACACACAAAATATGGTTTTGGACAAAAAAATTGCAGAAGACCCTGTTGAAAACTTTTGAGAGAACGGTACCGTAACTGTCCACAAAATAGTGGAGATGGCATCATCTCTAGGGATTGCAACACAATACAATGAAGAGCTTTGCCTCGTGACCCAATTCTTTTTGCCTTCTTTCCCCTCTCTATTATTTCCTATTCTAGAAGAGAAGCCTGTCAACCACCTCTTATTCAGCTCTATAAATTAAGATAGTAGCGAAAAATTAATCACATTGCAAATAGTTTGCTCTTGGGGCAAGCCTATCCCTCTAGAGCAGAGGCATAACAATAGTCTTGTCATTCTCTTGGTATCCAGTAAAAGAATCAGGCAGTGCAATGTTCTTCAGATGTTTGCTATGTCTGTGATAAATGATACTTGTTTTTGTGAGCACTTTAATTAGAATGTTTTTACATTTGCCAAAGAAAATGTTGGACTCCAGACAAAACTGAAATGGTAGGAACAGGGCTTGATGTAATAGCTGCTTTGTAAAGGAAAGCCAACATGTTTGGTATCTTGCTGAAACAGGAAGTTCAACAATCCATTAATAACAGTCACACAAAAAATTCTCAGGTGCTAGTTGAGTCATCCACTCTTGAATATAATCACATTCTCTCCATTTTTTTTAAGTTTTAGCTTAGTTTGGGGAGAAAAGAGGAAGAAATTATGCATCTCTTTACATTTTAAGTAGGAAGTAATCCACTGCAGTCATTCAGCACCGTAAGCCTTATTATGTGGAATTTAGGCACAGTTTTGTGTTCTAAAATATGCCAGCATTCTACAGATTCTAGAATCAACTGAATGTCTGCAATGCATGCAGGGTTACCTTAGAAACAGAATTTGAAGTTCTTCTTTGAAGGTATTCTTATAGCCTTCAGTATCTTTAAAGCAATAGGATGCTTGTTCATGAAGATTCTTCTCATCAGTCACAGACCTTTAAGAAGAGCATCTTTATTTGGGGGAGAACCTGAACTTTTTCAGTCTTAAGACTTAAATCCGAAATGTGAAGATAGATGAGCATTGTGTACTTTATGTTAAATGTGTTGAACAAAACTGCATAGCGTGAAAGAGAATTTTGAGTGCTTTCCAAAAAGTTATTGTAGAGCCTGTCAATTATTCTGGTAACTTGAACACAAATGATGCTTGGCACATTTTGAGGTGCTGCTGGATATCTTAACAGCAACTCATCTAAACTTAAAAAATAAAGAATGTGCTCTGTGCTTTTAATAATTGTAGATTGTTTTAGATAGAACAGATCTAATGCACATTTTGGTTAATGAAACAAAAAATAGCAACATTATATTCCATATATGATGCACTAGCAACATTGTTTAGAAAAGAAATCTTTGGAGAACCTGCTTGCCAGGCTTTGCCAGGCGATTTGCCCCTTTTGTTCCTGATCTAAAAGAAGGATTTTTACTTGGAATGGGAAAGCATGTATTTTGTATACAGGCAATTTCTGAGAGTTGTTATCAATCAAAATATACAGTAGAGGTTATCTGTAATAAGATGTATTTCTGTGCTCCAAGAAGAGTTTTAGTAATATTCATCACTGAAAGAAAAAGGAGCTAAATAGCTCCATAAAAGGATCTTTAGGAGCCTTTTGGAATCCACAAAAATTTGCTACAAACTCTATTATTTACAATCAGGTTTTCTTATTATATCATTCATTAATAAAGTTGGTAGGTTAGAAGTGAGGGCCTAAACAACAGAAATGGGAAAAGAATAATTGGGCTGAGGGGTCCTTGGTGCTCCATGAGCTTGGTTGTTTTCTTACAGATGTTTCATTACCCAAATTAGGTAACATTATCAGCACTGATAATTGGGCTTCTAGAAAACCACAATATATAATGACCTGCAAATAGAAGTAGAATGATTGTGGCAGAAGTAAACAATTACGGTACCAAGAGTAATAGTGGTTAAGGCCCCAGGCTAGAAAGCAGGAGATTGAAGTCCCACCTTAGGATGAAAGCCAACTGGATGACTTTGGGCCAGTCACTCACTCTCAGCCCTGTTAACCTCATAGGATTGATGTTGTCGGGAAAATAGGAGAAAAGTGTGTTAGATATGTTCGCCGCTTTGAGTTATTTCTAAAAATAAAAGGATACAAATAAATAAAAATAATAAAAGAAATAAGTGCTTTGGGTACAATAGTAAAATATCTGGAGTACCACTTGAACACCATTGGCATTGACAAAATCATCATCAGTCAATTGCAAAAGGCGACTTTACTTGGGACAGCTCATGTCTTGCAAAATAACATCTGCCTATCCTAGGTTCTTGGGAAGACCTTGATAGGTGGACAAAGATATCAAACCTAGTCTAAATATCTGGCTGACTATGCAACCAACCATTATAATCAAAACAACAACTTTCGCCTTGGATAAAATAGTTAACTATTAATTGATTATTAATGCATTTTTGCTTCTTTAATATAAAGCTCATATCTGCTCTCTCTGTCTTAATCATGTTTTGAACAGAGGTGCATAGTGTTACTCCTGGTGGACACCATGTTTGCACTGCAGAAAAAAGTGGTTCTCAAGTATAAATTTGAACATCTGCCAGAAAACAGATTCATCTGCCAAACCTTTTCACAAAATTCCCACGGAACATTGCTTTTCAGACAATTGCAGAAATTAACTTTTCTTATCAGTGTGTGAGAGAAGTAGGGTTTATCTACAAAGCTGTGTTTACGTCACATTGTCAGCATTTTACTTTTTTTCCTCTCTGTTTTAGGACATGGTACTTACATGCATTAGTATAACATAAAAAAGATTTTTAAAAGATACTTGTAGTAACCCACGACAAATTGGCTGAACTGTGACTCATAGGGTATTAACATTTGTTAGAGGCAATGGTATATCAAGATAATATATGCAGTCCTCAACTTACAACCACAATTGAGCTAAAAATCTCCAAGCAAGACAGTTGTTAAGTGAATTTTGTTCCGTTTTACATTTCTTGCCACAGTTGTTAAGTGAATCACTGCAATTGTTAAGTTTGTAACACGGTGTAAAGTGAATCTGACTTCTCCATTGACTTTGCTTGTCAGAAGTTTGCAAAAAGTGATGACATGACCTTGGGACATACCAGTTGACAAGCGTCCAAATTTTAATCATGTAACCATGGGGTTGCTAAAATGGTCATAAGTATGGAAAACAATCATAAGTCTCTTTCTTCAGTACCATTGTAATTTTAAACAGTCATTAAACATTGTTAGTTGAGAACTACCTGTTTAGTGGTCAAAGTATTAGTTTAGGAGTGGGGAGACCAGATTCAAGTCCATCATCAGCCTTGGAAGTTTACTATGACTTTGGTTCATCGCTCTGTTCTAGTCCAACTTACACCACAAGGTGGTGATGAGGAAATTTGGAAGAAAGGAAATGTTCTGTATGCCACTTGTGCTCCTGAATGAAAAATGGAATAAAAATCTAACAAATAAATACAGTACATAAATAATCAGTTTAGAGAGCAAGAAAAATACTTTAAGATAAGAGAAACCAGGCAATGGATAGATTGTAAAAGAGAATTTTTTCTATGTGATAGCTAGTGTCAAGCATGACTTGATGGCACATTCTGGTAATCATCAATCAGATCCTATATAGGCAGAGGTGAAATCTAGCCGGTTCGCACCGGTTCAAGGGAACCAGTAGGGAAAATTTTGATTGGTTCAGAGAACCAGCAAATATCACCTCTGGCTGGCCCTGCCCCTGCCTACCCACTCACCGCTCGCCCTGCCGCCTGCTCGCCCCGCCCGCCGCTCACCCAATCACTATTCATCTCGTCTCCCCACCCCAGCATAGGCTGAGCAGCCTATATAAGTTTACCAAGCAATTAGTCACCACAGTGTCTCTGCCTGACTTCCCACAAGGACGTGCCTGTGCCCCAACTGCTCCTGATCTGCCTGCCTGCCTGCCTGGGTAAGTAAGCCACTGCCGCCACTTGCTTCCCTTCACACCGGTGCTGCATTCCCGCATGGCCTAGCTAACTGCACCCTCCTCCCACGGTCCCCGGAGCTTGCCTGCCTCTTGCTTCCCTTCCCACCAGCGCTGCGTTCCCGCGCAGCCTAGCTAGCTGCGCCCCACTCCAAGGTGCGTAGAGCTTGCCTGCCTCTTGTTTCCCTTCCCACCGGCACTGCGTTCCCGCGCGGCCTAGCTAGCTGCCCCACCATGGTCCCCGGAGCTTCCCTTCCCTGCCTTCCGCACTGTCTTCCTTTCTTCCTTACTACATTCTGCACACGGCCCTGCCGTGTTTACCTGCCTTCTTTACGGGGAAGGGAAGCAGCTTCTTCCCTTCTTCTCTTTGTGGGCAGAAGAGTTTTCCCCACCCACCACCGCCCGGATGCCCTCGCTTTCCCCAAATTCCCCAAGCATTTCTTTGCCTACCTTATTTCCAGCTCCATTGCGTTTCTTTCTCCTTCTCGCCATCGTGTGCAGGGAAATGAAAGTTTCCCTAAAAAAAAGTTCAATCAATTCCAACTTCTCGCGAAAGGAAAAGATCTCATGAAGTTGGAATTGATTGAGTGAATTTTAAGAAGGAGAAACGCGATGGAGCTGGAAATAAGGTAGGCAAAGAAATGCTTGGAGAATTGGGGGAAAGCGAGGGAATCTGAGGGGGGGGTGAAAGCTCCATGGCGTGGGGCTGCAATGGCGAAACGGGCAACGGAGTGGCCGGCGCGAGGGAAGGGGGCTTTTCTTTTCCCCCTGCTCCTTGTAGTTCCCTTGCGCTGGCCTCTCCTTTGTAGCACAGCGGTCCACCCCGCTAAGCAGGGGCCACCACCCTGCCTGTCCCCGGAGCTTGCCTGCCTCTGCCTGCCGCTGCGGGGGGGGGGACATAAAGGAACAGGCTGCAGGCACTCCCTGCTCGGTTCTGGCTGGCAAAGAGGTGTTGGCTGCACGCCCTTCGCTCTTACAAAAAGCGGTGCTAGAAGCCTCCAGCCACCACTCCCAGCTACATTCCAGCCGTCAAAGAGGTCATGGCTGCAGGCCCTTCGTGCCGGCAAAAAATGGTGCCAGAAGCCTCCAGCCATCACCTTTGTCTTCCTTTTTTCCAACTAACCTTTTCATTGCCTTCGGTAGGCAGTCAGCATTGCCGTCTCTACAGCATCGGTTATGTGACTGGGTGGGCGTGGCCAACTCGATGTCACTCACAGCAAGGTGCAACCATCCCACCTGCTTTGCCTGAGGAGTTAGTTCAAGGCATAACTCCGAAATAGCGGTTGAACTCAGTTCAGGCATAAAACTTCCTTCCTGACACAGAGCTCGGATTTGGAATAGAAACACATATTCCTCTTCCCCAGGGTCAGAAACATTTAAAAACCATGTACTTTTCAGATGCGAGCTTTGCCTGACGAGTTAGTCCAAGCCATGACTCCGAAACAGTGGTCGAACTCAGTTAAGGCATAATAGTTCCTTCTTGATACAGGGCTCAGATTTGGAAAAGAAACACATATTCCTGTTCCCCAGGGTCAGAAATGTTTAAAAATGACGTAATTTTCAGATGTGAGCTTTCCCTGAGGAGTTAGTCCCATTCATATCTTCGAAACAGTGGTCAAACTCAGTTCAAGCATAATAGTTCCTTCTTGACACAGAGCTCGGATTTGCAAAAGAAACAAATATTCATGTTCCCCAAGGTTAGAAACATTGAGAACCCATGTAATTTTCACGTACATGTTTTGCTTGAGGTGTTAGTCAAAGGAATGACTCCGAAATAGTGGTCTAGCTCAGTTCAGGCATAAAACTTCCTTCCTGACAAAGAGCTCGGATTTGGAAAAGAAACACATATTCTTCTTCCCCAGGGTCAGAAATGTTTAAAAACCACGTAATTTTCAGATGCGAGCTTTCCCTGAGACGTTAGTCCTATTCATATCTTCGAAACAGTGGTCAAACTCATTTCAAGCATAATAGTTCCTTCTTGACACAGAGATTTGATTTGCAAAAGAAACACATATTCATGTTTCCCAGGAACAGAAACATTTAGAAACCATGTAATTTTCAGATCTGAGCTTTCCCTGAGGAGTTAGTCCAAGTGATGACTCCCAAATAGAGGTCGAACTGAGTTCAGGCGTAATAGTTCCTTCTAGACAAAGAGCTCGGATTTGGAAAAGAAACACATATTCATGTTCACCAGCATTTAGAAACCATGCAAATTACAGAATCGAGCTTTCCCTGAGGAGTTAGTCCAAGTCATGACTCCGAAATAGTGGTCGAACACTTCAGGCATAAAGTTCCTTCTTGAAACAGAGATTTGATTTGCAAAAGAAACACATATTCATGTTCCCCAGGGTCAGAAACATTGAAAAGCCAAGTAATTTTCAGATACGAGCTTCGTCTGAGGAGTTAGTCCAAGGCATGACTCAGAAGGCGGGGCTTGGACGGAGCGAGATGTTGGGTTTCCTCGGGGACCTGACGAACCCAGCTTGGGGAGGGGGGGTTTCTACGGAATTGAAGCTGTCTCGGAGGGACAGCAAGAGAAAAGCAACATTCGTGAGCTCGCAGGGGTTACCACATGCTCCTGTGAGCGATCGGTAAGGCTTTTAAACTCCCTCGCTGGGACAGCGGCATTGATCGCTACACAGCGGCCATTGATTGCTACAGTTCCAACTAGCCCCGAGCGTATGAGTAAGAAGGATGAAACGGTGTGTGACGCGTCTGGGGTAAGGGGATTCCTACTTTGAACTTTTGAACTTTTAACGCAAAAGACTGAAAATAAAAGTGCTCGTGCTAGAAAACGGAAAACACTTTGATCTACGCGGAGGGTGGAGTACTTTCTTTTCTCTCCCCCTCCTGAGGAAAAGCGGCGAAAGAAATTTTGAATGATCCTAAATATATACAGCTGATAACAACTGACGGCACCAGTGTAAGAACATCTTTGGAAAACTGGACTAGGTTGTTAAACACAGCATTTTTAATAAAAGCCTGGATGTTTTTTTTTCTTCTCTTTTTTATTAACGTCTTTCTGCTTCCCTACCGGAAATTGGGCGTCCTCTGTGTTACAAAGAGAGAGACGGGTCGCGCCTTCCGTGCTACAAAGAGAGAGACGGGCCGCGCAGCGCCACCTATTGACTAGAAAAAAATCTATAACCTTGTGAATAGAGCATAATACGATAAGGATTGACTTTGTTTTGACTACAAATTTATGATAGAGAGCGGAACACGAACAGTATAGCTCTTGAAAGTGAAAACAAAGCGCTGGTTAAATACGGAGGCGTGAAGAACCTATCTGAAATATAACTCAATATATGATTGTTGTGGCCTTTCTCTCTCCTTTTTGGGAGGAGTAAACAGCATTATTCATAGACGACCCAGCACTTGGAACTGGAAAGGAAGCAAGATTCTTAGCCAGACAGAGACT
>JANHFL010002742.1:0-15163 GCA_032468155.1 Oxyrhabdium leporinum | reverse complement strand
ACGAAACCTCCTCCCATTACGCTGACAGAAGCCATGTTGCTTGTTTCCGTTACAAGCACTAACCACTAACAAACCACAATGCACAGCCCCTCTGGCTCTGGTGCAAGCTCTCACTGGGTTTCTCTTCTCTCTGGTTTCTCTAGTCATTCTCTCTGGGCTTCTCTCTGAACTGGGCGCATAACCTGTCAGAGTGCACACAGTGTGACTAGGTGAGACAAACCAGGAGCACATATAGCACACAGGTTTGTATTTACAGATAGTGGTTTTTATCCCTAAAAGCATGTATACATACAAGTAGTTTTATACAGGCCTTGAATACAGGAGCAAGCAGTAACCCTTCAGCACTGGAGTAAACACTGAAAGAAAGAGACAGACAAGCCCCCACAAGGCCTGTTTTATACTGCAGCCTCTTAAAGTGATAGCAGTCCAATAACCCTGCTGACTCATTGCTACCATGGCATCATCATTACAGCAATATAGTGCTACAGCATTATACCCTTACAGCAGCTGGTCAGCTCTTAAATTATCATTACCCTGACACTCCTAATAAAGGAATCATTGCTTCAACTACAGAGGGTTGGTCGTGTTTGGGAGCCAATTCAGAATAGCATTCTTGTTTTTCAAGTGCTGACAAAATTTTAAGCCAGTGGGGATCATTGTGTTTAGTAGTGGGTTGGATATCCAGTAAGTAAAATTGGACAGAGCTTTGACGTACAGGGAACATTTAATTAAATTAAAATTAAATTATAATTCATTACATATAGGAAAGGTTTAATTAAAAGAAAGTATCCTTTAAAAGCATTATAGCCTGTTGGGGAAAAAGAAGCTAATTTTGGAATAGATGAGAAAGAATGCGAAGGTACCAAGTTCGTTCCTATAGGTCTGCAGTAAAATTAACCTAATTCAGCTAATTATATTTTAGCTCTTGGGCAGAGCCTTGGGTCTCATTTAAATTATACAAAATGCCCTTGAAGAAAAGAGATTTTTAGAACATCTTCGGATCCACGAAATTATAGGGGAAGAGTCATCCAGGCCATTGATTCCAACCCTCCTCAGGTACAATTGCCTTTCTTGCAACCCGTTTCAATTGATCTGAATCCTTAATGTATGGAACCAGAACTGGACACAATACTTAAAATGAAGTGTGATAAGGATAGATAGAACTACTACCTCCTATGATTTGAAAATTACACCTTATTGATTCATCCTAAATTGCATTTGCCTTTTTTTGCCATCATATCACATTGCTGATTATCATTCAGTTTGTATTCAGCTACTATGACAAGGTCATTTTTTACACATGTTATTGACAAGCCAGGTATCCCCATTAAATTCCTGATCTGTATAACTCCAAGCCAATAAGAAGCTTCCTATTGGGAGTCTATTAGCATTTCTGTTTAAATAAAATAGAAATGTCCCCCAACCTTCTGGTTTTACATGAAGTATGGCATTATGACCGTAGTAAATATTTCAGTGCTTCCTAATAATTTGCCACAAAGAATCATAAAAGTTGAAGGCATTTGTATTAACCTTCTACTTCCAACTGTGGATTTTTTAATTGGAACTGTTATTAGAAGATTGTATTAATATGTCAACTCCTCCATACACATAACGGAGTTGTATTTGCACAAACATGTGTAATCCATTTGAATTTTGTAGACTGCCCTGAAATCTGTTTCACTGTAAAATGAGTCTTTAAAACCAACTAACCACAGTGGCTACTAATAAAAACTAATGAGAGCCAGGTGATGGTTGTTGGCAAAATTAGTGATAAGAGGTAGAACTCACATTCCATGTACAGTATTGTACTTAGTTTTTCCATTACAGAGGCCTCCAGGTGTATAACAAATTAGTAAACTCTGCTAGCGCCAATCCAGGCAGTGTCTGCAGTAGGTTTCCTAAAGCATAGGAGGATTTTTAGCCTCTTTTTTTTTACAGAGAAAAAAAAATGGAAATTCTTATCTGAATGAATGCCAGTGGAAATTACCAAAATTAACTGAACCATGTAATAGTTTTGCCAGCAAGCCTGGGGACCCAGGGTACAGGTGAACTAGTGAATTGGCTCCCTTATTATTAATATTCTTCTGCCTGTTTTTTTTCTTTTTTTTTTGGTTTACTTTTGCTTTTCTAGTTTTTTAAAATGCCTTCTAATTATTTAATGGTTTTTAGATAATGTTTTGTAGTTTTGTTTTGTTGGACTGTTGCACATCACCCAGAGTTGCTTTTTGTGAAATGGGCTATAAATTTGATTGTTTTTTTTAACACTGTGTAACATCATTTTAGATTCCCTAAACCCTCTGATCAAATATAGATAGTCCTCAACTTATAACAGTTAACCATTCGAAGTTACAATGGCATTGGAAAAAAGTGACTTATGACCATTTTTCACATTTATGGCCGTTGCAGCATCCCTATGGTCACGTGATTTATATTCGGATGCTTGCCAACTGATTTACATTTATGACGGCTGCAGTGTCCCGGGGTCATGTGATCACTTTTTGCAACCTTCTGACAAGCAAAGTCAATGGGGAAGCCAGATTCACTTAACAATCACATTACTAATTTAATAACTCTAGTGATTCGCTTAAGAAACATGGCAAGAAAAGTCGCAAAATGGGGCAAAATTCACTTCACAATTTTCTCATTCAGCAACAGAAATTCTGGGCTCAATTATGGTCATACGTTGAGGACTACCTATAACACTATTGGGAGACGACTGGTAGAAGGAAACCACTGAATTTAACAGTAGTTTTTCTGGGAATATAGAAGCATTGTTATGGAAAATTCAGAAGCCAATTTATTTGCACAAGTGGGTATACTATGATCCTTGCAACATATAGAATATCTACAGAATAATCTGCCTGTTGTTATATTAGCATTGGGCAGTTTATTTTCTCCACTGCAAGCATTTTATAGGCAATATTTTCTGAGTGAGAGGCGTACATTCATAAAATTCCCACAGCGGGTGGGTCTGGTATACCCTCCCCATCTAGGCTATTTTCAAAAATACGATATCTTTTTGCAGTAAATCTCCATTGCCTTCAAGTTCCCTGTACCTGCCTGAAAACGTCAAAGGACGAGGAGGAATAGGATGTGTTTCAACCACATTCACGTGAACCACACTGGATGGAAGTTATTTGTCATTATGATAGTTTTCAGTGCCAATTTAGCTTAAATTGACAATGAATCAGGAAATGCTTAGCAGAATAAAGCCTGGAAATTTTAAACAGATGCAGTGCTTGACCCCCCTCTCGCTTCGGCCACCCTGCTGCAAATCTTGTTTTCACGGCCTTAGTTAGAAGTGGAAATCGAGACCAAGCACAAACTGATCGATGCCTGAACTGTGCAGTGAGTCTTAAGTTCATCAACTTTTAAAAACTTTTCAAACGAAATATCAGTGATCCAAACCTTTTAGCTGTGTCTTTATCAAGCGGATATTCTCCAGATACATTTGAACACAGTTTCCCATCATCCTCAGACAGCAGCGGGGATAGGCAAAATCTGCTAAGCACCAGGCTGGTGGAAGCTATTTGAGAATTGCAGTGAGTTTGTGTGTTTTGAAATTCTGATGCTAGGAGAATCTTTGACATATCTCTAAGAAGGAAGTTCTCTCACCTTTGTCCAGGCTGTTTCCTCCGTATAAAGTACACTTGTTCATTTGATATTTAGACATAAATATCCTATGTCCTGTATTGTAGAGTAGACATGAGATCATATCTGCAAAGTCTGTAAACACCGATCTTCCCTAAATTGCCCCCAAACAAGTGAGGTCATTGGTTTCTATTTTCTGCATTATTTATTTCTGCACATTTTCTGCAGCCTGGATATTTGTTCTCTAGCAGGTCACTGAGAAATATATGAATGAGAGAAAGATTATGGTGCATTTAGTGATTTAGAGAAAGCAGATGTTAAGCCCTGGACTGGCTTTAGCGTCTAGGGAATGGGAAGCATTGTGTCACAGTGGTTCTCTTTCTTCCATGGCCAGTTCCATTCAGTCTTGGTAGGAGATGATATTTCATATTTGACTCTGGATTGAGCGGTTATGCAATTTGGGGGTCCTCTTAGACTCACAGTTCCTGCTTGAGGAGCAGATGGCAGCCATGGGCAGGAGGGCCTTTAAACAGTATCTAGTGCATTAATTGCACCCTTTCCTAGATTAGAAGTCCTTGCTCATGGTCACCCATACCTTGGTCACCCATTTGGATTACTGCAATGCATTCCACATGGATCGATCCTTGAAGACTACACAGAAAATTCAACTAGTTCAGAATGCAGCAGTGCACATTGTAATGGGGGGCCCCTAGATTTGCCCATGTAACTCCTCTGTTGCACAAGCTGCACTGGCTTCCAGTTTCTTTTTGGGTGCAGTTCAGGATTATGGTCATCCTCTTTAACGTCCTCTATGGCACAGGCAGGGTTATCTGTGGGATCCCCTTTCCCTAAGGACATCTACCCATCCTATCAAGTCAGATAGGGTGACCTTATAGAATGCTCTGCCACTGACGTTCGGCAGGTATCCACCCCTAGATGTCTGTAAAACTTTGAAGACCGGGCTTTTCCCCAAAGAGTTGGGAGATTAGGTGACTGCACACCAGAGGTTTGACTCGACGTGAGATTTTTGTTGCTTTTAATATGTTTAATTTTATAGTTTTATGGTTTTTATGCTCTTTGACTTTTGATTGGGAGCTGCCGAGAATCGGATATAATATGGGCAGCTATTTATTTAAATGGTTTATATAAATAAATATGAAACATGTGTAGCAAACATAAGTTGAATGTCAGTTGCTAAATGCGCAGAACGATATATGATGGAAAGTGTGAGAATAAATTGAATGCTTAGAAATTTGTTCATCACTGAACAGGGAATAAGATGGTTCCTTAACTGCTTAATGTATTCATGGAGAAATCTGTAAGAAAAATTCAGTGTATTGTTCAAGGATATAAATGTGTGTTATGTTATAATATGTCATAATGTTGATTGAAAACCTGAGTGATTGGAAGCTCATGTTAGACTAGTTATATGATGCAATGAAGAATATGGATCTAAAAGCTAACGTAAGGTCAAAGCAGCTATGTTTCACAGGGAAAAACTGAATGAACAATTGCAAGGCATACATAGATAGTTGAAAACTACAGCAAGGAGAGGTTAATTCATATTGGCACATATCAGAACTTATAGGGAAGAAAGGGCAAATTAAATGCATCTCTGCAAAAAGTGGGACCAACCATCGTGGCGGAATGAAAAGCCAGTGAGTAGACCAGCTCTTTCTGATTCATCTGCAGACAAGGAGAGGAGTTGAGGCTACGCACAATCCTCCTTGCTCCATACAGATGATCCTCACAAGATTTCAAGATAATGATCTCTGACAGGTTTAGATATTTGGCAGATGAGAGAAGAGTTGTTTCCACTCACATGATGGGTGTCTTTAAAGGACAGTGGTTAACATACTTCCCTTTCTAATCACTTTGGGAAATGGCTTGTAATTGCTTTTCATCTATTAAGAACCTCAGGATCAACATGTTTGATTAATACCACGTAAGTTATTTTAAAGTCTTAGCAAGAGATGATTTAACTACAAGTTTAAGTATTTTTTTTATTAAAAAATTGGAACAAACAGCAAAAGGGTGATTAGAACTTTGATTTTGGAAAGTTACAAACAGACTAAAGGTTCAGATGGATTCAAAATAAGAGTTTGGAATTAAAATTGTCCACCTTCCTGTGAAAAGATGTTTTTTGCTTTCAATTCTTTAAAAAAAGGATCGGATGGGACTTTGAAGGTTGGTCACTAGAGGGAACCAGAGGAAACAACAATACAATTATAGAAGAACATCACTTAAACTTGACTTACTAATACAAAGTAGAGCAAAATAACATTGGATGTATTGAAGGAATTTTTTGAACAAGGGGACCCAGAATTTAAAGAGTGTCTACTTCTATAGATAGACTGTGCTTAAAATATGTTATGGAAGAGGAACAAATTTTACTAGACAAGATTGAGACTGATCTGAAAATGGACTTAAAAATTACAGGATACAAAAAAGATACTACACTGGATATATAAACGAAAGTAGCTGATATATTTGTAATTAAAAGGGCTACACAAACAACAAACCCAAAGGCTGATCTGGAAAACTTTCCTACATTGGATTTACAAAAGAGGCTTGTTAAAGTTTTGAAGAATTTTGTATTTGTACTGAATTTTGAATTGATGCTAGAATAATTATGAAATTTGTATGATGCTGCTATGAACTGATATGCAATATCAGTGGCTTACAACATAATTAAAAAGTAAAAAATATAAAGCGATGAAAAGGATTAAATAGAAATCTAAAAAAGAGGATGGGCAACACGGGGGTTGGGATCGTCTCTCTCTCCCCCAACAGTTACCCCTAATGTAGCACACCCTTATCGAGGCCCCAGGGCAACCAGCAGAACCAGGTTTTCAGGCACTTCTGGAAAGTCAGGAGAATGGGGGGTTGGGGGAACCTCACCTCTAGCGGGGGATTTTTCAGAAGGTGGGGGCCACAGTAGAAAAAGCTCTTTTGGTCCCCACCAGCCGAAATTCTTTGGCAGATGGGATACAAAGTAGACCTCTTCTGCTGAAGTGAATGGGGCGTTCTTGTCCCATTAGGGTGAGACTACAGGTACTCAGATACTACATTTGCAGCTAACACTGCGTGATACCATTTTCATGCATGGCTGGTAATGGGAGTGCTAATATTTATCATGATGACTTGAACTTAGTTTCTGGAGTTTCAAATTAAAGGCTCAGTTCTACCTAACTTTTTCCAGACATTAGTCAGAATTATCATGTCCTCCAACCTTGTGTCTCCAGATGTGAAGTGCTTTTGTAAAGTTTAAACATTTTATTCTAATGTAAATCATTATATGTTACATTACTTCAGTGCAGATTTCAACACAGTAATCTTTATATAATATAGCTGAAAAGTATTATTCTAATATTTTAAAAGCTTGGAGTACTGCATTGAAAATAAAAAAGTAAAAATTTTATATGTTGCCTTCATGCATATATATTTAGGATGGCTTCACCCATATATATTTTATACAATGGATTTTTTTTTATTTAGTAGTTTTCTTGTCTACTTTCTAAGGTTAAAAAAAAGCCTAGCAAGCAAATTATTTAAAAAAACCCAAAATAATAATACACTGCAAGAACATTCAATACATACTGTAAATACAAAGCAGTACAAAATAGGCAATGTTGTTTTCAAGCAATATTATTTTTAAAGTAACCACATTGTTGTACTGTTCATACAATTATTTATATTATGGGTATAAAACATTTTTGATGCCAGGGGTTTTATTTGGTCTTTGGATGCATTCCAAAAAAATAATGTAGAGTCTTGCCAAAAAAGCTGGAGGGGCCAGGATGAAAACTTGTAATTACAACAACATTAAATGCATTTTATATGGTGATTCCATTTAACCATTTCTCTTTTCTCTCATATAGGCCGAGAACTTGGGAAGTACCCTCAGGATTTAGGGAACAATGTGTCCAGATGGTACATTTCTGACCAACAATAGTTTCCTCTTAAAGCATCATAATGACTGTTGTTCAGTCTCTAAAGTTGTGTCCAACTCTTTGTGACCCCATGGACCATAGCATGCAAAGCTCCATCGTCCACTGTCTTCCAGTTTGTCCAGATCCATGTTCATTGTGTCGATGACACTATCTAAACCACCTCATCCTCTGTCATCTCCATCCCCTTCTGCCTTCAGTCTTTCCCAACATCAGGGTCTTTTCCAATGAGTGCTCTCAGCTCAATTTGTGGCCAAAGTATTTGAGCTTCAGCTTCAAGTATCTGCCCTTCCAAAAAACAGTCAGGATTGATTTCCTCTAAGATTGATTTGTTCTCCTGGCAGTCCAAGGGATTCTCAAGAGGATTCTCCAACACCACAATTCGAAAGCAAATGACTAACCATGGACACTGGTTAATGCTTGGAATGAGAAAGGGCAGTACGGCCAATCATGTCCTAATTCCATTGGTTTGCACGGGTTTACTATTTGCTTATTTACCCGTCTTTTAATAAGCTCAAAATAGTATTCTTTCTATCCCATTTTATGCTCACAGCCACACCATGAAGTTGGTAACTTTTTACTTTTTATTTGATTTTTATCCCACCTTTATTATTTTTGTAAATAACACAAGGTGATGGACATATCCAATATTCCTTCCTCCTCTTCTTCTCTATAACTCTGTGAGACAGATTGGGCTGAGAGAGTGTGTGTGGCTGGTCGAAAGTCACTCAGCCAGCTTGTATGTCTATGGAAGGACTAGAAATCTCCGTCTCTTTGTTTCTCACCACTAGCCCAGACAAACTTCAGCTGAGTTTCACTCTGTTCTTTTCTGGGATTATAATCCGTTCAGAAGTTACAGTTCTCTTCTGCTGAAATACTGAAATGATCCAGGCAACTATCCTTGTTTTGTTACCTGTCTATAGCTTGAATCCTAAAAAAGAGAGTTGCTCAAGGGAATTGTCATGAGAAATTGCAGCAGCTGGGGAAGGATTGAAACACTCAACACTCCCACATGATGGCTGCAGTTTAAAGGTCGATAAAAATTCACACTGTTCCCATAATTCCTCTACTAGCAGGACTCCCTGGAATCAGGTACTGTATATAAATGAATATCCCCAAAATCAGATGATACATGGCTAGCATATCCATAGTTCCCCTCCCTGAATCTGGAATCGGCAGACTTCCTACTTCTGAAATTGGGTCTTTTTATATGTGCCACATTGTCAGTAATTTGTACGAAAATAATATACGTTACAAAATGTTATTCTTTCTTTCCATAGAGTTTACTATTTTTCAAACATAAAGGTTATCCATTTTAAATGATTGATACAAAGTGCAGTACGTCTGTGGCAAATTGTTTTCAACTGAAAAAGTTCACTATAAATAGGCAGATAATGTCTGGGATTTCCACAGCCTAAATGTTACTATAAATAGTAGTTGAAATTTTCCCACTTCATGCTTTCAGAAAGAACATTCTCCACTTCCTTTCATACAATACTCTTGGGAGTTACATGAGAGCAATATTACTAAAATCTATGTTAGGCGAGTAACAAAAATGTATGGCTAAATTCATGCAGAATCCATTAGATGAGATTTAGGGCATTCAGTCACACATTCAAAGTCACTGCACATGTTTACATTCTAACCCAATCATTTTGGTTATTTTCAATATAATTTCTAACTTCTTACTCTATTTATAAATTTCATAGATAGAAAAAAAATGGAAATCTTTTTCAGGTCTTTTACAAGCAGAAAACTAATTGAAATACTAAAAATACCTCTTCACAAAATACAAATTATAACCTTCCTGGGGAACTGATTGGAATTAAGCAAGAACTAAATTTCAGTTGCGTCACCCAAATAACAAAATAATTTTTATCCCTAACAGTTCTTTATTCCCCCCCCCCAAATTATTAAGGAAGCTTCCCTTGGTCTCACATGCTCCAGATGTGTTGGGATTACAGTTCCCAGTAATTTCCAGGTCAGCAAATTTTGCCATATTGGCTGAAGAATTCTGAGAATTGCAGACCTAATTGGAAACTTCTAGAGCCTAAGCCTCTTTTCTGATAGCCATCAATGTTTTTCTAGCTCAGATTGCATCAGGCTACATAAAGAAAATCTACTTTCACACGACCACCAAATAGCAATATACAAATTATAGTGTGGAGAACAAGATTTCCCCAAAATAGTAAAGATGTTTTAGAGATTGGTTTAATTAAACGTTTGTTGGTTTGCTATTTGCCAAGCAGATTTATATCCTTTTATTCAGGTGCTTTATTCAGGGGGTGTATGTAGGACTTAAGCATTAACATCATCACATCAAAACATATTTGATAGTAGACTGGCAAGTATTGCAAATCCTTTAGAACAGGTGCAACATGTGTGCAGTAAGGCATCCCATGCAATACTATGCTACAAGTACCGTAGTCTTCTATGTACGACCATAATTGAACTATGAACTACAGTCATAAAAGATTGCAGTTGTAAGGTAAGTAATCATGTTTTTTGGGCATTTTTTGGCAGTCATTAATCAAACGTTGTGGTAATTAATCAAAAAAAGATTAAGCTGCAACTTGAATTATATGAATGGGATGGTGCTTGTTGAACACAAATCATTGTATCATATCCCTCTTCCTCGGTTCTCTTGCTTTCCATGTATTGGCAGTAAAAGGTGTAAAATATTCTCTACATCAATATGCTTTCAGCTGATGTAGAGCATCACAATTATAATCTAGAGAGAGATACTATATTCTGAATAGATTCTCCATCTCACATTTTGTCCCTCCAAAGTTCAAAGCAACTGAGATTTTTACGGACAGGCCAGAGGGAAGACATCATTTTATTCACTATATTAGTGGAGAATTGTTATATGGAGATTTAACTTTAATTGCCTTACAGCTTCAAAGTAATTCTGTTACCCCAACTCTAATGTTATACGGGTATTCCCAGGTTTGGCTTATGGTCTCCTTATATTCTAAAGAACATTTTGTGCCTCAGTGTTTGGTTGAAAGTGATTTGAGTGTCACATTGAGGTACAAACAGTTCTTTAGAATACAAGGAGAGCCAGTGAATGTAAAATAAAAGCAAACTTTACTGGTTACAATTTGCTCTTTCACACACACACACTCATCCTCACTTACTGTCCAAAGACGACTCAGAGTTTGTGGGCTTCAGGACCCCTTTTATCCCAAAGTCCTTGCTTTATTCTGGTTGGTGGGACTTGGGGAAGGGCTTTCCATGTGCTCAGGCCCAGCTTCTTTTATCTGATTCAGGTGACTTTTTTTCTTTTGTTTCCTTAAAGACTTGATTCCTTCGAACTATTTTCTCTGAGGGAGCTTTTCCAGTTTTTGCCCATCCTGCTCACCTGTTTGTTTCATCTTTAGGTATGACAGCTTAGGCCTACCAGATTAATTAGAATTTCAATTGCAGATCCTGCATAGTTTGGAGGATGGGAATATATATAAGACAGTTGCGGTAAGGCAATTAAAGCTACACGCACATTACATCTTAAAAATGAAATCAATCTACTTTCAAATATATAGTTGTTGTGTCACTCATGGTCCACTTGGGTCTGAAAATTTCAGCTTGTATAGATGTCCCACTCTTTCTTACAGCAGATGGGATCACTGTGGGGACCATCACAGCTTGAACAATTTACACAACTGGCTTTCAGCAGCTTAGAAGCCGAAATGTTCAAGAGAAAAATGTAACTGGCATTTCCTGAAATTTTTCTTCCATGGATAGTTTATTATTCATCACATTTTTATATCCTGTCTTTCCTTTCCACGAAGGACCATAAGCAATGTAGCTGACATTTTCTCAGCATTAGCCTCATAACCTTGTAACACGGATTAGATTGAAAGATACTAATCCCCAAAATATTAGATCATCTAGCCTAGTTTTATTTTATTTTTTCCTTACTGCCGATGGCTTGCCTACTCTTTCCTTTTGCTGCACTTGAGCCATTGTTAACTCAGAATGCCAGGGCTAGGAATTTCCATTGGTAAGGAAGTTGGTTGTTAAGTGAGATGCCCACATTTATGATTTTTTGCCATGGTTGTTAAGCAAATCACTGCACTTTTTAAATGAACCAGACAGTCATTAAGTGAATTTGACTTTCCCCATTGACTGCTTGTCTCAAGCTGGCTGGGAAGGTTGCAAATGGCAATCACCTGACCCTGGGATGCTGCAACTGTCCTAAATATATGCTAGCTGCCAAACACCTGAATTTTAATCATATAACCGTGGGGATGCTGTGATGGTCATAAGTGCGAGGAACAATTAACTCACTTTTTTCTGCACCTTTGTAACTTTAAACAGTCACTAAACAAAGAAGATACAACCACAATTGAGCCCAATATTTATGTTGCTAAGTGAAACATTAAGTTTGTCCCATTTTATGACTTTCCTTACCACTACTTGTATTTGTTAAGTTAGTAATATGGTTGTTAAGTGAATCTGGATTCCCCATTAACTTGGCTTGTCAGGTTGCAAAAGCTGATCCCAGGACACTGCAACTGTCATAAATATGAAGCATATGCCAAGCGTCTGAATTTTGATCATGTGACCATGGGGATGCTGCAACTGTTATAAGTGTGAAAAATGGTCATAAGTCACTTTTTTCAGCGCCGTTGTAACTTTGAACCGTCACTAAAGTCGAGGACTACCTGTATCACGATGAACCCCTTCTACTGTTGTTCTTCAGCCTCTTTTACCTTGCTTCTGCTTCATTCTACTCTAATAGTCCACTTTACTCTCTCCTTTCACCTAACTTTAGTGGCTACTCCGTGAGCCACAACGGACCTCCGAGTCGCCTAACTCCGGACTTGGCCCTCAGCCTCCCGCCTGTCGGAGAGCTAGGAGCAGCGCCGCCACCCAGCCACCAGCTGCCGCTCCGTCCCGGTCCCGCCAACAATTCGCGCCTTTCCAAAACGACCTGCCCTCCCGCGGCGGATGAGTAAAGACAAAGGCAGAGAAAGCGGCTTCTAAGCCGGCCGACCCCTGAAATCTCGGCGGCTCCCGAGGACCGAAGCGGAGCTAGGTTTGTAGCCGGCGCCGGGCGGGAGAAAAGGTGAGCGCCTCAGCCAAGGGGGGCGATGGCGGCGGCGACGGTTGTCTGAAGGGCCGCCTCCACACCCAGCCCGTGGCCGCCCATGGTGTTTCCACCTCGGCTGCGGAAGGCCGTGCCCTTTTCCTCCTCCTCCTCCTCTCCCTCGGCAGTAGCCGGAGCCCCCGGTCATGAGAAGGAGCGGAGGCGCTTGAGCGCAGCAGCGACCGGCGAGGGGAGCAGAAGCCGCCCCGTGCCAAGAGCCCCGGGCGGAGGAGAGAAGATGTTGCTGTCGCTGCTGCTGCACACTTACTCCATGCGCTACGTGCTGCCCGCCGCCGTGATGATGGGCACCGCGCCCACCTACATCCTGGCCTGGGGGGCCTGGCGGCTGCTCTCGGCCCTGCTGCCCGCCCGCTTCTACCACCAGGTGGACGACCGGCTCTACACCACCTATCAGAGCATGGTGCTCTTCTTCTTCGAGCACTACACCGGCGTGCAGGTGAGGGAGGGCGGCTCACAGGCTGTGCTGAGGCTGGGAGACTCCGTTTTCCCGCTCCTTCCTCCAAGCCCGCCCCGTCCCAGCCAGAGAGGCCGGGGAGCAAATGGAGATAGATGCCTCTGCAGGCTTCCCAGCCCAAGCAAAGGAGCCCGCAGGGGAGGCTTGGGGGCGGCGGGGGCACAGCCCCACCTGTGTGCTCAGTTCAGACTCGGCCAGCATTGTAAATAGTGACAAGAGGAAGAAAGCAAGCATCGGCCTCACTTGTCAGGGTCCTCTCAGACACAAGGGATAGTAAAGCACTGCATCTCATAGGTTGTATTTTATCCATACTCATTTGAAATAGTTCAACTGTGATTTCTTAGAGCGATATAGTCTTGTATAATTACAGTTCTATTTGCAGAGGAACTGATCAGGCATCCCAGCTATCTATCTATCTATCTATCTATCTATCTATCTATCTATCTATCTATCTATCTATCTATCTATCTATCTATCTATCTAAAGTAGAAACCAGCAATTTCCATCCCAGAGGGACTCTTATAATTTACAGAGGGATTATAGATGAATTAGCATTCTCAGTCATTCTAACTATGCATTGGGCACAATTTGAATATCAAAGTTATATGGTAATAGCATAACCCAGCTTTAAGAATTGAAATAAATATAATAGGGGTAAATGTTGGCAATGTAGTGATATACACATGATGACGTTTGCAAGAAAACATGATTTTTAAAATTAGATTTCATTTAAAACTCCACTGTTGAATCATAGAATAAGCCTGTATATGTGTCAGTGCCTTCAATTATATAGTTTCAGGCTATATAAAGAAAAAACAAAAGTTAACCTTTGATTTTAAATTTATTTCTTTATAGTTAAGATAACTAAGCACTTTTTCTCCTTTCTAAGGTAATTCTGTATGGTAATTTGCCTAAAAGTAAAGAGAATGTGGTATTTATATCAAATTATCAAGTAAAGGTTTGTATATGACTGGTTTCTCTATAAGGCATTTTATGTAATGTTAATAATTATGCTGCCTGATATGCTACATAGCATGGGAGGATCTAATGCTAAAATAATAACATAGGATCCAGACTGGATTGGTCATTAGGTCCCAGTGACCAACCCAGATTGGATCCTGCAACATTATCCTGGGACACATATATTCACCTTCATTCATAAAATAACAATTATAAACATATAGGGGGTGAAATAGAACTATAGGTAATCTTCACTTAATGACTATGGCTGGGACCAGAGTCTTGCTTGTTCAGCAAAGCAGTCAATAAGCAAGATACCCACAACTGTTTCACTGAACAACTGCAATCCCAGCACTCCTCACTGTGACATTGCAGGATCTCTCTTGTCCTTAAGTGAACTGAGCCCCTCTCCATGCTTGTATAGTATATACTATATAAAAATATTATATCTCAATAAAAGGAGCCAGATAAAACAAGTATACAGTAAATTAAAAATTTTAAAGGCAGAGGAGGGTCTGCAAGATGCTAACCAACCCCAAGTTTGCAATCCCCATATAAATTGGCAGAGTTCAAACTCTTTCAAAAGGCCAGGGGAGTGGGGGGCTTGTCTCACTTCTGGGGTGGGAGGGGATATTCCAGAGGGTTGAGGCAACAGCAGAGAATGCTCTTTTTCTGGATTCCACAAGTCAAGATTCTCTAACCGATGGGGCCCGTAACATACCTTCTCTCCCTGATTGAGAGGGATGGGCTGATATAATGGGGATAAGACTCTTCCAGAGATAACCTGGCCCCATGTCATGTAGGGCTTTAAAGATCGTAACCAACAATGTGAACCTTGGATCTGAAAGCAAACCGGTACCCAATGCAGCTCACACAACAGAGATGTTGTATGTGCCATCTTTAGGGCATCCGAATTTTTATGAAATGTATTTGATGCCTATCTCATATCCAACAACTCTGGGTGGCAAATTGTTCCCATGGCCCATTTTGTCCCAGCTGAACCTTCCTGATTTATTTTTTATTTATTTTTATTTTTTTACATTTATATACCGCCCCATTCCGAAGACTCGGGGCGGTTTACAGCTTATAAGCAAT
>JANHFL010002741.1:146909-157942 GCA_032468155.1 Oxyrhabdium leporinum | reverse complement strand
AGAAGAAGAAGAAGAAGAAGAAGAAGAAGAAGAAGAAGAAGAAGAAGAAGAAGAAGAAGAAGAAGAAGAAGAAGGTATTTGTGTAACTTCTTATTTGTGTACTACTTCTTACAGATAGTCCATGACTTACAACTGTTCATTTTGTCACCATTTGAAGTTACAACAGCACTGAAAAAGTGACTTATAACCATTTTGACACTTATGATCATTGCAGCATCCCCATAGTCACATAATCAAAATTTGAGTGCTTGGCAATTCGCATGTATTTATGGCAGTTGCTGTGTCTTGGGGTCATGTGATCACCATTTGTAACCTTCCCAGCCAGCTTCCGACACGCAAAGTCAATGGAGGAAGCCAGAGTTGCTTAACAACCACATGATTCAATTAACAGTTGCAATAATTTCAGGGGTGGCTGCTGCATGGTCGCAGAGGTTCAGGTGAACCTCTAGCTATGATCTCTGGCTGGGCCCGCCCACCCACCTTTGTGCTATGCTATTCCTAAATAACTCACTTTTCCCCTGCCCACACTGCCCAGCTGAGTTCTGTGCCACCCCTGCTGTACTCACCGGAGCTGCCTTAGTCCATTAGCTGCCTCTCTGAAGCTGCATTTCAGCCCCAAAGTGGCGTGTGAGAGCGAAGCGACCAGCGAACCACTTGTCAAAGTAAGTGCAGCCCACCTCTGAATAATTTCCTTAACAATCATGGCAAAACAGTTTGTAAAACAAGGCACAACTCACGTAACAACTGCCTTGTTTAACAACAGAAATTTGGGACTCAGTTGTGGTTGTAAATTGAAGACTACCAATATTTCTGGATCTATCACTTCCCATTATTTTCCCCAATGAAGAGGCAAGGTTATTAATTCTACAGGGCCTAGCAAACCATGGCAGAGTCTGCCTCCACCCTCTCTGTGGCTATTTCTGACCTGGTTTCTGTGTTTCTAATTCCCTCTGTTTGACATTGCTCAGTAAGTTGAACAAGTGTCAAACACATGTTTCTGCTCAGGAATTCCCATCATAAATTGTTTCACTTTATTTTAATGAGATATAGTAAAAACCTGAAATTGCAGAATTGTGCAATAACATCACACCATCCAATTCATTCTTCAATACTGATTTGCAAAGCAAGAAAGCAGCAAAGTCAGATGAAAAAACAATCAGCATTTCAGTAAGGACTGACACACTCAAATCAATACATTACAATTTGGCAGAGAGTCACAATAGAGGCAGAATATAAATTCATGGATAATCAATACATGGGGAATGGGCTTAGAATAGGACTTACATGTTCATAACTATGAACATGACTTCTCAACTAAATCAGAGACTGATGCTATAATGTCAGACACTTCAAACTTTATATATTGATATGCTTTGAATGAAAGAGCAGACTAGGATAAAAGAAAGCAGCTTCAAAGTCTCTCTTAAACAAACTTAACTGTGTTATTGTGCAAATTAAATGAAAAAGTCTGCTACTCTGATCTCTACGAAAGAAAAATCGGATAAAACGTTTATTTGACTTCCATCTGCTACTTAATAATCTTAGATCGTTCCGTTGCTAGCCAACGAAAACATCTTTTTTTAAATTTTAACTCTTGAGTTAACATTAAGAGTCATTGTTGTTACAGAAGGTTTCAAATCTAATCTAAATCTTTACTGTTGGTTGAGCATTTGTTTTTTAGTTGAGCATTATGAAACAAGGTCATATCAATGCCCTATAAATCTTCTTTAATGAATGCTAGAAATGCTTACCTAATGCTTTCCCAAAAGTATAATATCTTAGCTAACACATATTACAACACCTGAGAAGTATGCCAATATGAACAATCAGTGGTACAATTTTTTGCAGCAAACTTCCATAGAAGCATCGGTATTTTATTGAATTAACTAGCTAATTTATAACAACTAATGCCAGACTAGCAGATCCTCCACTTTTGCTATATATTGCAGTTGTTCAGCATAAGCTTCTCAACCATGAAATACGCAAAATACAAGGCTAGCAATATTTTAACTTGCAAGCCTACTTATGTGTTAATCTTTTTCCAAAGTGGTGCCCTGCAAATGTGGTGCCCTCCAAATGTTGACTGGGAATGTTGGGAATTCCCAGAGTGCCCTAGAATTGTGGATATCAGCATATGTGGTAGCCATTTCTAAGACAAATGTTCTGGACATTTGCCAATTGCATACCTGTTATATGTTTAAGATATAGAAACTCAAGTCAACAAGGCACTCACCTCATTTACCTGGTCAGCAGATCTGTGGTGGCCCTGGTCTTAGGCTGCTGCTTTTAAATGTCAGAGCACCCTGCAATAAGGCTAGCCTTATTGCCGATTTGATCCTTGAAGAGAAGACTGATCTGGCTTGTATAACTGAGACCTGCCCTCATAGAAATGTGCCCAGTGGGTTATCAAGCATGGCACCAGTCTAGACCTCAGGGCTAGGGAGGGGGTTGTTATTAGAGAATGTCTAGTAGCCTCCAGGGGCACTACTCCACAAGTGCCCGGCTGTGAGACCCCTTTTCTTAGGTTGGGCTCAAGGCATCAGGTTGCTGTACCAGCGTCTCTGCTGCGTGGCAGCTTCCCTACCCGGGCTCCTGGACCTCACCGCGGGGTTGGCAGTGGAATTCCCCAGCTTAGAGTTCTGGGGGATTTCAACCTGCCATCCCTGGTAGCCCAAGATTTCATGGAAACCATGACTTCCATGTCCCTGTCCCAGGTCATCTAGGGCTCGACTAAGAATAGTGGTCACACACCCAATTTGGTGTTCTTGTTGGAGCAGTGCCTATGTGACCTGGAATTGATGGATCTGTCCTTGGTCCCCTTGTCATGATCAGATCTGGTGTCAATGAGTTTCTCAAGAGCTGTACCCCACACAGGGAGGCAGGACCTATTAGTTTGGTCCACCTCTGTTGACTAATGGACCCGGATGGGTTCCAGAAAGAGCTGTGGGTGTAACTGCAGATCTACTGTGCAGTCCAGCTGAGCTCTTAGTCACTGTTTGGAATAGGAAAGTGACTGAGACTCTGGATAGGATTGCACCCATGCGACCTGTCCTCACCTGTAGACCTCTTTGTGCCCCATGGTATACAGAGGAACTGAGAGGGATGAAATGCATGAGGAGTTGTCTAGAGCGCCGCTAGCGGAAGACAAGGGATGAACTCAATCGAACATGTGTAAGAGCTGCTATAAAGGCCTACCTCATGGCGATTCTTGCGGCAAAGTGTAAATACTTCTCCACACTAATTGTGTCTGCAGATAATCACAGACAATCACCCAGCGACTCTCTTTAAGGTGAGCCATCTCCTCCTGGGGAAGGAGGAAATTGAGTTCCACCTGAAGGGGCGTGCTGAGGTATTTGCAGATTTTTTGGAAGACAAAATTGCTCAAATTTGTTCCCAGTTAGATGCCAGGGTGGTTGCTGGTCCCATGGAAGCCCCTGAGGCAGGTTCTTGCCCTGTTATCTGGGAACAGTTTGACCCAGTTGTTCCCAAGGAAGTGGACAGGATCCTAGGGAGTATGCACGCAAGCACCTGTATTTTAAACTCATGTCCTTCCTGGCTTGTAAAAGCTTCCCAAGAGGTGACAGGCAGGTGGACTCTGGTAGTTATTAATGCTTCCCTACAGGAGGGAGCAGTGCCCCAGGACTTTAAGAAGTTTTTAAGAAGCCATCGCTGGACTCCACCTGGTTGGATAATTTCTGATCTGTCTCCACTCCTCCCTTTTTGGGGAAGGTGGTTGAGAAGGTGGTTGTGCAGCAGCTCCAAGGTTTCTGGATGAAACAGATTATCTTGACCCCTACCAGTCAGGATTTAGGCCTGGAATTGGGATAGAAACAGCATTGGCACTTTTGGATGATCTCTGGTGGGAGCGAGATGGGGGTAGTGCATCTATCCTTGCTCTACTTGAGCTCTCAGTGGCTTTCAATACCATCAACCATGGTATTCTCCTGGCGTGGCTTCGGGGGACAGGAGTGGACGCCTTATGTTATACTGGTTCACTTCCTTCCTCTGTGGCCCCTCTCAGTCAGTGTTGATAGGAGGAGAGAGATCCAGCCCTTGCCCACTGCTTTGCGGGGTTCCGCAGGGCTCGGTACTCTCTCTGCTCCTGTTCAACATTTATATGAAGCCACTGGGTGAGATCATCCGTCACCATGGACTGAGGTATCACCAATATGCTGATGATACTCAGCTGTATGTCTTGGCTCATGGTGAGTTAAGTGATGCCATGTCCTCCCTCTTGCAGTGCCCGGAGGCTGTTAGGGGCTAGATGGGGAGCAATGGGTTGAAACTAAACCCTGGCAAGACCAAGTGGCTCTGGATTTGGGGTTCATTGGCTCAGGGAGAATTGCCACCTTTGGTCTTGGACGGGGTGGCACTACCCTAAACAGACCCTGTGCATAATCTGTGGTGCTCTTGGACTCACGACTCCTGCTCGAAGAGCAGGTGATAGTCGTGGCCAGGAGGGCCTTTGCGCAACTGTGGGTTGTGTGCCAGTTATGCCTTTCCTGGACCAACAATCCCTACTCACATCATTCATGCCCTAGTCACTTCTCATCTTGACTACTGCAACGCACTCTACATGGGGCTGCCCTTGAAGAGCATCCAGAAGCTCCAGTTGGTGCAGAATGCAGAGGCCCACATGGTTTTGTGCAGACCCTGGTTGCACATGTATCACCTCTCTTGCGGGCCCCATCCCTGAGGGAGATACACCTGGTGGGACCCAGAAGAAGGGCTTTCTCCATGGTGGCTCCCTCTCTCTAGAACATCCTTCCCCCAAAGATTAGAATGGCCCCCACTCTAATACTCTTCTGGAAGGTCCTGAAGACCTGGTTCTACCAGCGGGCCTGGGAACCCAGAGCGGGATGGAGCTTGTTAAATGGCTCGTGTGGTCTGCTGTCGCTGGGGTGGGGTGGGGGTGTGGGGGTGTGGGGTGATTTTATTATATTATACTATATTAGTTTATTTGCTTCTTTTTATTAGTTTTATTGTTTTAAATGTGGTTTTATATTCTGTAAGCCGCTTTGAGTCGCCATGGGCGAATAGGCAGCAATATAAATTCAATAAATAAACAAATAAATATTGCAGAATGCTACTTAGTTAAATAAAAAACGATAAAGAATTTATAGACCATCTTTATAAAGCTAGTCAGATCTGAATAATTAATCAAATAATAAACTTGCTAGCAAATTATTACAATTCAAAAGAAAGGAAGAATAACAGTGAATATAGAATTGATAGAAATGAATTAGATTGCACCATTAAATCAGTTTGGAAATTGACAGCGCTGTCATAAGTGTATCCATCTCAGAAGTCATTCTCACTGAATTCATTTATCTAAGTCAATGTGGGGTGGGGGATAAGTATGTATGCTTATCATTTATTTTAGAGTATTTTAATGCCAACCACACCTTAGCTCTGTGCACTCTTAAAATGCATGTTAGTTCTATGCACTCCTAAAATGACAATTAAAGCAGATAGTAAGGCAAGATGAAACATTTAAAACAAACAAGCAGAGTTTAAGCCTTCTCCTAATTGTGTAATGCTTCAATCCCAGGTTTATAACGTTGTTCTACAATCTGGATCCACCATGAAAAAAACAGGATTAACCAGAACCTCAAATAAATCCAGGGAGGAACTTACAAAAGATGCCCTGATGGCTGAACAATATACAGGACTGAAAGATTTACAGGCAGACTTTCTGTTTTTGTTTTTTATTGGAGATTACAGTCTCATAATTCTTTTGCAATAGTCAGGATTCAGGACCAGTCATTGCTTTTTTATAAGAGATGGGAGGTGACTCCATTCAGCTGCTTTCTGGGCTTAGAAGAATGAAAGAATGGGGTCACTTTCCATATGTTAATTAAAAAAAGATTTGTCTATGATATTCCTGAATTCTGATTATTACAAAGGAAAGCAAAGGGTGGGTCTGTAATCTCAAACCAAAAACCAAAACAGCGTGTTTGCTTGTAACTCTTTCAACCAGAGGCCTGTATATTTTTCAGCCTCCAAGACATTTTATGCAAATTATTTTTTCACCAAATGATAAGTAAAGATTTAGAAGCACTTTGTGACCTTCCATTGACCCTTCTGCTATATTTATCCATTTATTTATTTTGTCATCACTGAATAATGCTGCCATTAGCTGAAACAGCACAAAACTAAAGGAACTTATTGTCTATGATCCAGCTTTGCTGGCGAAGAAGAGGATGGCTTGCACTCTCGACAAACTTAAAAGGCATCTGAAGTACTGGTTCCACTAACTCCACTAGACCAAATAAAGACATGGAGCCCAAGAGTCTGTAACAAAGGGTTGTCCTAACAGCCTAGATGTTCGTGGCTTATGGTTAGTATCTAGAGATCAGATGGATATTTTATAGAAAAGGATTTGGGGGTGGGGGTGGAGATGTACAGTACATGCAAATATACACCGGGAGACTTTGGCCTTAGTTCTGTCAGCACATAGTTTGTAGATGTATTAGGAATGTTGAGAGGTTAAAGCTAAACTGCCTGGGGGATTAGGGGCACCGAATTTACGAATGACTCAAGTGCACCAACTTGAAATAAACCACTCCCGTTTTAATCTTTCCTACTGCGGGTGATACAATCCCTAATTCGTTGCCTGCGGATAAAGGAGTTCTTGGTGAGAAGCTGAGGAAAAGAAGCGTGACCAAGAACAGCCTCCGCCTGCCACTCCAGAAAAGAATGGCGTTCAGCTGTGCGCCAGGAGAAAGAGGAAGGCACGGCGCTCACAGCTAGCCAGTGGCATCTCTCATGCTAGCGAGACTTCATTTCCACCCCCACTTCCACTACGAAATCTAAGAAAAATCCCTTCAGTCCTCCGCCGAAAAGAAGCACAAGTCAATTCTGCCAACCTTGGGCCCGATCCCCTAGAATAGTCCGACGCCCTGCCTTCTGTCCGCCAGCGCCTGTCTCAGGAGTATCTGCAGCCCGTTCTTTCGCTAACCTACCTGATATGCCTCCTCCGATCACTATCACGTCGCACTTGTTGTGGTCGCTGCTCATGATGGCTGGTCACCGACTCCAACTGTAGCGGTTGTTCCTGCAACTGCAGCGGTTGTTCCTGCAACTGCAAAGGTTCCTCGTCGACTGCCACCCGAACACAGTGACAGGGGCAGCCGTTGTGATGAGCAACACACCCCTTTTGCTAGCCAGCGGGAGACTCCGCCCGTTGCTGGCAAAGGGCGGCCGAGTCTGCAGCTCAGCCAGTGAGCCTCACCTGAGAGGACGGGGCGCTCAAGAGTCCCCCGAGTCGCCCCGGCGGCAGGGCCGCTGCTTTCCTTAAGGCGGGAAATCAATAAATGAAGTCCACTGGAGAAGCAGACAACGCGAAGGCTTCACCTGTTGAATGTTTGCATGCCCTGTTGCTGTTCAAGGCGGAAATAAGTTCTTAAAATATTCCTTAAAGGAATAATGGGACTGATACCACTAGACTGATTCTTGCCAAAAGTACAATGTAGAGATCCAGTCTCTTACATGCTTTTGTTATACTCATGTACACACACACACCAGTGATCCATGCAAAACTTCTCTGCATAGCTTTCCTTCATAATAAGCAGTCAGTCCAATTTCTATCCAATTATTCTATCCTCTACTGAAATCCAATGGGCATTTAGCTTCATTTTGGTGCATTCATACTGAACGTAAACATTATTTACAATACAATGAGTAACTCGCTTGACTTAACTTTCATGGAAGCAGTGGATTGATATATGGGATGTTAATTTATAATATTTAAAAACAGCTTTTCCAATATATAGTTTGGAATATATATTTTTCAATGTTTTAATGTAGTAAGCATTGATTTTAAATCCTAATATATAATTGCAAAATAATACTGGAACCAGTCATTTAATTTCCAAAACTAATTTAAATCGGAACAACCACAATCCAAGTATTATCTATTTAACCTCCAAAAATTACCCTTTGGTTTTCTGATTTACACTTGTTTTTGTTGTTACTATTATTGGTTCTTTGCCTAGAAACCCACATATTTGAACTGGATTTGGCATTTTTATCCACCTATTGAATCCTTCCAAGGATCTGGGATAGGTAGATATTGATGTTTGATGGTATTACAGATATCATCACAGGATATAAGCTATTCCAAGTTAAACTGCCTTTTGCAATTGACTGATGGTGAATCTGTCAATGCCAATGGTGTTGGTACTCCAGTTATTTTGGAACTAGATAATTATGCACCAGCTGCAACATTCAAATTGAAAGACTTCTGCAAAATTTCAAAACTTGGTGGGGAGAGCAATGTGATAATAATAAACAGATTACTAGAGTTACCTATTTCAGGTATAATTTTAATTTTGCAAAATTCTGATATTTGATATTTGTTTCGAGGCAGCTGGATAATTCTGGATGGTAAATAGTTAAAGGCAGAGGTGGGATTCAGCCGGTTCGGAACGGTTCCAGCAAACCAGTATCTCCGATGATCAGCTGGCAAACAAATTGGTAGCTCCGATGATCAGTTGGGTCTGCCCACCCGCCCCTGTGCTTTCCTGTCCTTTATCCTCTCAGCTGATTCACTCAGCAGAGCGGATTGCCACGCCTCAGCTGTTTTACTCCCCAGAAGTAACATAGAAGGTAAGTTTTCAAGCTGTTCTTTTAAAGCTTGCACACATAGCTGTGGTCACCGAACCAGTAGTGAAGCTGGTTCAATTCCACCATTGGTTAAAGGAAAGAAAGATTAATTACCAGCAGGAAGAATATACCCCAAAATCCTTATAACAGGATCTCCATCATCATTGGACCCCAAAGCCTGGTAAAATACTCACTCAGGTCTTCAACAATTTCCTGAATGTTATCAGAGTGGGAACTGTTGAAGTCTCTGAAAGAATATGTTCCATAAGGCAGGTGCCAGACCAGGGAAGGCATTTATCCTGGATCCTACCAGTTTAATTGATTAATTGATTTAATTGGAACTCAAAGCATGCCCACTCTGCCCAATCTTACCAGTTCGACAGAAACAGCTAGAGATAGATCGTCCTCAATAACCTGGCTCTATGGCATGATGGGCTTTATAGGTGATCTTGAATTGCATTCAGAAGCCTGTGGTAACTAATGCAGCTTGCAGAGTGTTGATATGGTTATAATGAGGCATGTTTATCACTGCCCATACTGCCACATTCTAGCATACCTGTAGCTTCTTAATGATCTCCAAGGGCAGCTCTATGATAAACTAAACATTGTTTTCCCCAAGAGCTTTTTCTTGAGATTTTAATGTATGACAATTCAGGCACATAACTTTGTCTTATAGTTAGCCTTTTACAATTACTATTAATTACTGCAAAATAATGTGAACCTATGAATTAGGAAATCAGCTGTCTTGACCAATTCCCACTGATTCCTGTAAGATCTGAGAATTATCCTTCACATCAATTTTACCTAGATTTAGTTTAGACCACTGTATTTGTTTTAAGATGGTGACAATAGTTTATGAGTGTTTAATGAGTGTTAGCATGTGCATAAGCAAAGTGTTAGATGATGATGATACCCAAACTTCACTCTGTCATTTCACTAAATAACTTCAATGAGAACATGAGACCAAAGCTAGCATTCTCCCAGAAGTTGTCTTTCATTAATTTGGGGGGCGGAGGAGGAGGAGGAAGAACACAACTGCAAAACCAATCCAAATATCCTAACACGGGGGTGTCAAACTCAGTTTCATTGAGGGCCGGCTCAGAATTATGGTTGCCCTCAAAGGGCCAGTAGCTGAGTCGCTGCAACTAGGTGGGCGTGACTGGGTGGGCGTGGCCAGCTCGACATTGCTCACTGGGCGTGGCTGAGTCAGGATGGCTGGGTCAGGATAGAACAAGTCACACTGTCTAACTCAATGTGGGGACAATTCGGTGCCCTATAAGCTCCTTGCCTGCCCAAACTGCTGGCAGCCAAGTGCATGCATCCACGCGCGCGCACACACACACACACACACACATTCCCAGTTTGGGGACTTTTATCCACAAAGGAACGAGAGGGCCTTCTCCCCAAGCCCAGGAATGATTGGAAGTTTGTAAGCTCAGATGTGGATAAAAGTCTCCAAGCTTGGACTGGTGTGTGTGTGTGTGTGTGTGTGTGTGTATGTGTTCTTCTCCCAATCCCAGAAAACATTGGCATTTCCCTGTCTGGTGCCGGTCTCCCTTCAAAGCAGGACGTAGAGGTCGCCAGTGCTGTGTGTGCATGGAGGAGAAAGTTTGCAGGAAGCAGTTTCCTCTGAGTCCAACTCCTGCCTTGACAGATCTCTGGAGAGCAAGAGGAGGAGGCAGGGAAGCAGTGTTCCCTGGTCCTGCATGAGGGAGGCTGCCCCTTCTCAAAAGGGAATCCCCATTTCCAGTTTAGTTTAGTTTAGAGTGTGTGGTAAGAATGCTGGCCTTCCCTCATGCAGCTGCCCCGCCACCCCCCTCCTCCTCTCCAGAGATCTCTCAAGGCAGAAGTTGGACTCGGAGGAAACTACTTCCTGCAAACTTTCTCCTCTGTGCTTCCACACACAGCAGCCCAGAGCTCCAGGCAGGCAGCACCCGCCATCTCGGGGTCCTCTGCATGGCTTGAGAGGGACAGTGAGGCTCCTCTGGTGGACTAGGCTTTCCAGAGATCTGTCAAGACAGAAGCTGGATTTGGAGAAAACTGCTTCCTGCAAATTTTCTCCTCTGTGCTTCCATACACAGCAGCAGTGATCTCTGCCTCCTGCTTTGCTGGGAGGGAAGCACAAGACAGGGAAATGCCAATGATGTCAGAGACTAGGAGAAGAATGTCTCCTTTGGCATGCTGTGCACACATGCACACACCCAAACATGTACACAAACATTCCAAGCTGGGAGACTTTTATCCACATCTGAGCTTACAAACTGCCAATCATTCCTGGACTTGGGGAGAAGGCCTTCTCCTTCCTCTGAGGATAAAAGCCCCCAAACTTGAAATATGTGTGTGTTTGTATTATTTATTTTATTTATTTATTTTATTTAATTTATATACCGCCCCATTCCGAGGACTCGGGGCGGTTCACATAAAAA
>JANHFL010002741.1:91605-104708 GCA_032468155.1 Oxyrhabdium leporinum | reverse complement strand
TCCCTCCCTCCCTCCCATGCCCGGTCCTACATTTATTCAGTTTTATTTCACAGAAGGTTGACTCATGCTCTTCCAACGTGAAAGTTTCTATTTACATATTACCATGTCAGCTTCTGTCTTCCCAGGAAGTAGTTTGGAACAAAATGTCTGTTGAGGTGTTTATCAACTAGCCAGCCTTCTCCAACCTTCCAGCATTCCAAGTAGGACTGATTTACAGTTCTTCTACTTCTCCAGGACCTCTTTGGAAGGCACCAAATGGCAGGAGAGTCATAGTTAATGAAAAAAATGGGATCGCAGGCATCCAAAAAGATTCTATCTCTCTACAATTGTGCTGGAAACATTTAAATTCAGATGGTCTTCCTTCAGCTTGCAAATGAAAAAAAAAAAAAGAATTGCTCCCCATTCACCTATACAGTCAGTAAAGGTAAAATCTCCTTTGAGCTAAGCTGAACTCGAGATAGAAGAACACTTCCATGGAGTTTTCTTGACATTAATATGGCAGTGGCGTACTTTCTGTTCCTCCAGTTTTGTTTTGTTTTTCTTAAATTTCACAGCCTACACAACTTTGTCTTTTCCTGGTGAGCTCTTGATGGGGTCCTAATCAAGTTTGAGGGTTCAGTCCTGCTTAGCTTTTGGAGATTGGCCTGTGTCACCGAGGAGCTGGGTTCGACTCCAAATCTTATTGACTTGTAGTATCACAAAAAGAATTAATCAGGAGGGGGAAATCTCTTGCCTCCCATCTCAGTGCCAGACTGTAAGGAAAACTACTCTGAAGGGGAGAAATCGCTATGCGTAATTCAGAAGCCCATTTTGTATCAATATTAAGGAAAAGAAGGGAATGACTTTAATATATAAAGATACCAATCTTGTCAATTATTAATTTGTTAGATTTATATTCTCCCCTTTACTCAGAAGTTCAAGGCAGTATACATAGTACACCATTATTTATTTATTAAATTTATATGCCACCCATCTCATTCTGAAAAGCAATTCTAGGCAATATATACGTAAATAATTCTGATTTTTCCTCCGAATAATCCTGTGTGGTAGGTTGGGTGGAAAGAGTGCAACTTATCCAAAGACGCAAACATGGGACTTCCTGCTGCTAATCCAACATCTTAACTCCATTGCACTGGCTCTTCATTTTGATTTACTCATTATTTATCCAGACAAGACAGCTTAAGCATGTGATGCCTATATGCATTTCTACATATACACAGCATGAATACATCCTGCTATGGTAAAAAATACATCTGGATACATGGTGTGTCAGAGAAATTAAGGGAGCATCAGGGCAGCAAAATGACTAAATTTTTAGATCTCAGTTTTCACCAATAATTATATTCTGTGGGCTAATATCTCCAGTTATCTCCCAAATAACTGGATAACTGGAACAATGGAAGAAGAGATTACAACTGTTGGACAGGGCAGGCCTTCCGGGGGCAACAGTCAGTCCCTGCCCCCCAAAAGAGCAGAATGACGTAAAATGAATAATAAAAGAAGTTCAGTGAAAATCAGAATTGCATGGAAGGAGCCTGTAGTATCCTGTAGTTAAATGAAGACAAGAAGACAAAAATCAGAAAATAAAACAGATAGGGCCCACATAATTCAAGCTCTTTGGGCAGTATTGCAACCATTATAAAAATCTCTCTGTCATCTGATCTTATAAACTCTCTCACTTCCCACATGCTTTATACTGATTTTAAGTAATGGCTCAATTTTGCTTTCTGTAAGATAATTTGACTCAATTTCCTTTGATTACATCTAATTAAATGTGTTGGTTCATAGATGCTCAGGATTACTGTACTATGTTTGTAAGGTTTATAAAAATAGATCACTATGGTTCATTTTATGGGACTAATAATGTATCATCTCACTTTTGCAGTTTCCTGTATTCTAACGTAAATATTGGACAATTACTTACGACAATAAAAAAACCCAGCAGAAATTCCAGACAGGAATCCAGTAAAATCAAACCAAGAAGTCTTTTAAAATAGCAAGATGTCTCATTGTCTCTAAAACAGGGAAGAAAAAGAGATGGGTGACTCATTGTAGGTATAGGTAGACCTCGACTTAAAACAGTTCATTTAGTGACTGTTTGAAGTTACAATGACATTGAAAAAAGTTACTTATGACCCTTTTTCACACTTACAACCATTGCAGCATCTCCAGGGTCACGTGATCAAAATTCAGATGCCTGGCAACTGTCTCATATTTATGACGGTTGCAGTGTCCCGGGGTCATGTGATCCCCTTTTGCGACCTTCCGACAAGCAAAGTCAATGTGGGAGCCAGATTCACTTAACAGCCATGTTACTAATATAATATAATAACTTCAGTGATTCATTTAACAACTGTGGCAAGAAAGGTTGTAAAATGGGACAAAACTCACTTAACAAATGTCTCATTTAGCAACATAAATTTTGGGCTCAACTGTGGTCGTAATTCAAGGATGATTTGTATTCAGTGCCAAAACCAGGGGCGCTGTCTGGTTTGATCTGCATTACTAGGAATCAGGTAAGAAAAAAACCCCAATACAATAATAGCCTTCTCCCCCATTTTGTAATTTCCTTATTTAAAGTACAGAGAATGGGTTGCCCACATTGGTTTTGTCACAATTGGTTGCCCACATTGGTTTTTGCACATTATGAATAAAGTACCAGTCATCCATTACAAGGGTTTAGAGAGTAGAGATTTTTTTACTTCTTAAATAGCTCCAGGCTACCAAAATATAAAGAATTATAGCTGGATTTCAGTTTTTGAGATCAAAGTTCAAATTGACTGAAAATGCAGTATGTGCCTATTTATACATTATTTTAATTATAGGTGAGGACATGTTTGATGGGAATATGATCTCCACTGAGAGAAAGTAGAAGAGGACAAGAGCCTCTCCTCCTTACGATAGAAATATTACCCCCTCCTGTGCATAATTTGAAGGCCAAGGGGGGAAAGGTTCACAAATGGGCCGGAGGAAACTTGTTCTCTAAGTTTTTGATCCTTACCAGAGGCAATGGGCATCTTGTCTTGATTTTAGACTGAGAAGAAATATTCTCTTTGTATTTCTGTATGGATTTCCTTTTAGCTTACTTCATCATCATCATCATTTAAGAACAACAAACTATTGCACAGATAAGCCCCCCCACTAACTGGCGTACAGATAGCCCTCGATTTACAACCAGTTACTTAGCAACTGTTCAGAGTTACAACAGGCTTGTCTAAGGCTACTTACGACCCAGTTCTAAAGTTACAACACCCACCTCCCTACCATAGTCACATGACTGCCTGTTGAGCATTCAGCAACCGGCCTGCATTTATGGCCATTTGCAGCGTTCCACATCAAATTAAATGTCATCAAGGGAAACATGACCTCATTGCCCTTGAACCAGAATTTATTTCTATTTTTGGGCAGAAATAACCCATAGTGAACCACGGATTTGTTTTACAACTGTGGCACTTGCATGATGACGGCAGCAGTCGCGTTCCAATCATGGGGTTTACTTAACGACCATTGCCAAAAAGGTGGTAAAATTGGGTTAGTCACCTGAGTGGCGCCCTTTATGACTGTCATGACCATACTGGATAGATTGCACTATGGTTGAAAGCTGAGGATTACTTGTATTTTAAATTTGCTTCAGCTGTAATTCTCTACAGGGGTCTCTGCTGGAATGGAGGGCAATCTGATCAATTTGTTCTCTTGTTTCTGATTCTTGAGAGTTGCCTGGGAAGACATGATTATCATGATTATAAAAGACTTCCAATTCCTCCATAAAAAGCTCTTCTTAATCCCAAATGAGTCACCATCTTTCTGTTTTACAAACAATCATTGTGGCCATCCTCTTGACTTCTTTTTACCCTTCCTTCCTCACAAATGTTCCTGACTACAGACAATAAGGGCAAACAATATTCTGTCAAGAACTGCTTTCAGAATAGGACTTCTTTTTATATATATAACATCCTGCTTTCAAATGGTGGAAGTGGGGGATGTATTCATCATGGGGGAATGATTTTAACTGAGGCTGTACATGTCAAAACAAAATTGGCCAGAAAGCACTTTTGGTTTCCCTGGAAACCTGCATTTAAGCGTTAAGTGTCAAAGATGCTTGCTGAGTAATACCACAGACGGTGAACCTATAGTTTCCTGTGACAGACAACGATCCTACAGCTCTCTCACATATTTTTCTGGTTCGTAGGAAACAGTTTGCTAAGGAGTTAATCTGCTGCCAAATTGTATCCAGGGTGTTGCACATAATGCTGGATTTGATGCATTTCCTTTAAAAAGAAATAGAGGAATTAATTTTATAAGCCACAGAGCATACAAAACGGGCAGGTCATAGACTCTTGGATCTAGTTGTGTTTGTACAACGGTGTTAAATCCTAGTACCAATAATTATCTCTGCATGAAGAATTTTCTATAAATCCCAGCTATAATTAATAACTATTGCATTGTACTTTCCATCTTCAAAGAATGGTTGCAGTATGTTTAGATTAGTTCAATTAAAGTGAGTGTGCTGAAAGTGCAAAATAGCACAATACTGGTTTTGATTACAAGGCACCTGTGTATTAATTTATTCATATTTAGGTCCTGTAAAGATTATGCTGCATTGTAATACCCAGTCTGCATGGATTTATTTCCAGGATGGCATTGGGAAAGCTTCCTGAGCCATGGGGTCCACCTGGGGTGGGCTTCAAAAATTTTAGCAACCGGTTCTCTGCCCGGTTTCTGGGTGGGCATGGCCATGGTGGGTGTGGCCTAGTCAGCTTCCTGCAACGTGGCCAGGGGGGTTAGTTTTCGCTCTCCCTGGGCTCCGGAGGCTTTCCTCAAGCCTCCAGGAGGGCAAAAACCCACCTCCCTGGGCTCCAGAGGCCCTCTGGAGGCCGGAAACAGGCTCATTTCCAGCCTTCTGCAACTTCTGGGAGTCCCGTTTTTCGCCTTCCCCGAACTCTGGAGGCTTTCCTTAAGCCTCTGGGAGGGCAAAAACAGCCTCCCTGGGTTCCCAAGGCCCTCTGGAGGCCGGAAACGGACCCATTTCTGGACTTCCGGAGCCTCCAGGAGGCCAGTTTTTTGCCCTCTGTGAGGACCCTGCACTTACCTGGGATCCAAAATGGGCCGCGTGGGAGGGTGGGATTTACCGGTTCATTGAACCTGCTATAAAATTAGCTACCAGTTAGTTATGGGTTCGCCCGAACCCAGGCAAACCCATAGCAGTCCACTCCTGGTTCCACCCCAAAACTGGATAATTACATGCTTTGCAAATGAGTTGTCCACCCCAAATTGGGGATTAAAATGTATCTGTTTTCTTCCACCTTGTAATCTTTCTTTGATTCCATAATTATGAATGGGTGGGTCTTTCATTTTGAATGCAGGTATGTTGAATGCCACGTTAGTTTTTGAAATGACATTTCACCAGAAAACATTGCAGTCTGAGGACTCTTCCAGATCACCAGATGGAAGAGCCAATCCTATTGGGTCAGCGATGAGGTGGGTGAATTATTTATTTCAAGTTAAGTCATGGAAAGAGTTTGAGGGAATTCTCTGAGCTTTATTACTCCTCCTACATATTTCTGGGGGGCAGAAAACTCACTCTTCACTCTGAATATCACTAGACTGAGATTACTCAAGACTAGGTGGATACTGTGATGGAATGTAGATCTGATCTAAGAGGTGGAATCAACCATTAAGGCAGAGGTTTCAAGAAAGATTACTCAGTCCTGGGAAAGAAGAAAGTGTGAGAAAGAAACTCAGAATAACCCAAGTATAAGTAATAGTAAAGAGAAATTATGGCAGACTTTCTGTTTGCTTGGAAGCTATTTTTCTTTGAGGCTTCTGGGCTGCCACATTTAGTGCCTGGGAATTTGGGAGGGGGGAAGTAAAGGAGTGGTGGAAGATTAGCCACAACAACATTCCTTTCTTGGAGAGTCAAGGACATGTTACTCTGCATCTGGAGGAGAGTGACTGGGGATAGTCTCCAGTTGGAACGAAATGATGATTGGACCATGTGATGGACTTTTGGGTGCAGGGGTTGGATTTTGGATTTTCTTCGTTTTGGGAAAAGCTGGAACTCTCAGATTTGGGTTTTCCCCAGATGTGCCAATATGACATCTCTAATAAAGTGGATCTTTGGGAAGATGATATTCTTGGAGTCTTATTCTTTGGAGGTTGTTACTTGGAATGCTGACACTCTGTCTTATGTCTAATAAGCTTGAAGTTTCAATGTCAGGGCTTACAAGTATATCCAATATGGATATAATCAACATTATCATCACACATTTCTTATGTGTGAGTTTCAGAGCTTTCCTACTTCAACTTCTTTTGGGGTGGTAAAAATGTCTACCAATGGTTTTTTATGAGATAAAGATTTGTAAGACAAGAAAAGGAATTTTCAAACTACAGAAGCTTTACATTCTACAATCTGAAAATAGAACATAACTTCTGAAGGCTGGATGCCTTTTTAATTTTTTCTCTTTTTCTCTCTTTATCCTTGATTTTAATTTAAAAAGGAAAATTTTACATTGAATATATGTTTACTTCCTCTGTGTAGTCCGTGTGTATTGATTATCACACTCTTGCTTCTTTACAAAAAACTGGTTCCATATTTTAAAAGAGTTGTTCAGTAATATCAGTGTTTCTTAATTGTTGTAGAAGCTTCTAAATTTTAATTAAAATTAGTCAGTTTCCAGTCCCCTAGAAGCCTATTCAAAGATTTTTTGGCAACATGTCTGGTTAGTGAACAGAGAGTGGGGAAGTGAGAGTTACTGTTTTCTTCAGTAGAGAGGACTTCCACCACTCTCCTGAGTTCACATGTTACCAAATGGTGATCAAGCTTCTGAATTGCTAGAACTCTTTTTCATGCAGGCTGATTGTTAACCAAAGGGGAAAGGCTTAGGTTCCTCTAGCCCATTGGCAAAACCAGGGCCTTGTGAAAGAATGTCAAATTGGGGGCCAATCTAATCTCCACATTCCACGAATCTTCAGAGCCTATCAATAAATAAACTTTTCTCTCTCTCTGCTATTCAATTCAAATGAGGAAGAGCAGAGAAAGAAGTTTATATATTGACCTATCTATCCCCTCCCCCCCTTCTCTCTCTCTCTCTCTCTCCCATCATCATCATCATCATCATCTATCTATATCCTTCCTCCTATGCTGTCAAGGTAGTCCTTCCCATTAGGCCTGCATCTCCAATCAAATGTTCTCCACAATGAGTTGGGGATTATGGAAGCATTAACTGAGCATGAATTAGACTGAGAAGTTTACTCTTGGCAATGCAGATGTTAATGGTTGTATTATTGATAGTTAGGATTCACAGAATTTGTATCAGGAAATATAGCTCTATTTTCCCTGAAAAACTATTTAATTGCAAGCAGATAAAAGACCACACATCTCTATTATTTCTATTAAGAATATAAATGCACCCTTGGAGATCCCATTCATAGAGCACTTCATTGTTGCAGCAGTGATGTGCATATCACTGCCATGGAATGCTCAACCTTTGCCAAACCAGATGCTTGGTGTTAACACCAGTGCTGAACTTGTTTGTCCTAAAGGGCAGTATGGCCCCTTTTGCTCCAACCTCACCACACCAATGCAGATTGTGTCTCTGTTATAATAAGCTTGAAAACGTTGTTAGCAGACTCCCTCACCCTTGTGACTGAATTTTGCTGCTGCTGGTGGTAAAATATTATTAAATTTCAATACCACTAAAATAATATGAAAACAACCTTATTCCTGGTGGTTCATAGTCTCCTCAATTAGCCTGAACATTTGATTGGCGAATGGTGAGAATAATCAGACAAAAAGGCTATCTGAAGTTTGCAATTTATTAAGCATGATAGTGCCTGGCATGAGAGCTGATACAGCAAAGAAGTGGCTGTGCCATTGCTTCCTAAATTCTACACTGAATTAAATTATGTGAAGACGAAGAAAGTAAGTGTGAGAGGGTGTGGGGGGAGGGACAGAGAGAATATATAGACAACCAGCTGCTCAAAGGCTTACTACACCCCTGGTTTCATTGTTCTGTTAAGTTAGAGGTGGGGCATCAAAGAGATTCCATGCATGCTGTTACTGAGAAATTTTAATATGTTCTACACTGACACATATAAAAAGGAAATAACAGCTGATTGTAAGTCAGACCAGGCGACAGAATCACACACACTCTCCCTTTAGATGTATGCAAAAGCCCTCCATGTGTGCAAGGAATCGAGCAAATAAATTCAGGGAAGGAACCACAGCTATGTTATATTTTGTTATTAAAGTTAACCATACAGATCCTAGGCAGTCATTAATCCCTAAAGGCAATTAAATTAATGTGTTGTGGCCTCATATCAATTTAGTACCTTAATAATCTCTATTCTTAGCTTACAAGAACCGAGGTATAATAAATGGCACAAGAAGCAATCTACTGAATATTGGTGAGATAAAACACTTTATCTTTAAAGCAGCACCATGGAATTCACAGCCACAGGATTTTTCTTAAAGCAAGAGCTAAATAAAATCTTTGAAATAAAATGGTTGCTACATGGATATGATCAATTAAAATAACAATAATTAGAATGTTCTAAAGCATTAAAGTTTATTAGTTTTTCAGTTATGCTTCAAAACCCTTAAAGAGATTAAGGAAAACTCCACTTTTTTTTTTCCTGTATAGAACATGGCTTGTTGGTAATCCATGCCTAGGTAGGTTTAACACTTAAGCTGACTAGCAATAAATAGATTTCACTGCATTATTAGAAGAATCCTGCTAGACTGGATGAAGCATCCTTATTACTTTGGTTTCTGAAATGTCTTCCAACTATTGACTATTGTTTCTTTTTTGGTCTTTTTTTTAAACTTCAATTATAATTTCCTACTGCTGGATAAAATTCACTGTAGGGATATTTTATAACAGCTATCTAATATAGGTATCACATTTTTCTTGTTGAGTTTGAGATATAAACAGATTTGGGGGAAAGCTGAAATGTGACAGATATTTTTCTTACATTTCTAAGCTAGAACAAGCTTTACTTGGGTTGAATCAAACCCTTATTCTCTGTCAGATTAGATGTAAGCCCATCCTTATGTAAGGGGGTTGATTCTCTGATAAGGGAAAAATCTGAAATATATAAAATAAGAAGATTGTCTAATACATTTTTTACTCTATTTGGTCACCTCTTGATACATTTGGATTAAAATTCTCAGAACTTTCACCACTGATAGTTTGGAATTCTGGGAATTGAAGATGCAGCCCATCAAGAGGTCACCAGATCGGAGGAGGCTGATTTAATCAAACTATTTATTACCTCTTGCAATTACATCTCTTCTTCCCTGCTTCCCTCACTTTGCTTAGAAAAAAAGGAAAGTGGCTTAGCTGGTTTGGACTCTCTAGTTAACCCAATAGTGTCCACTTTGACTAATAGTAGCAGCAGAAGCTTTTTAACCTTTCAAGCAAAGATTACCCAGAATATCTATTCATTCCATTTTTTTTCACCATCTGCATGCCACTGCAGTGCTCAAATGGAAGGCCATCTTCCCTTGACTAAGTACATACATCAAGTACATACATCAATTAACTTGTTTTGAATGCAACTGCAGGATGCTCATCTTGGCTTTTGCATTTTTTCCTCCTACTAGTCAGATTTGCTGTGTATAGTTCAGAACACAAGCATCAGAAAACTAATACGGCTTCCCTCTCCAGCATTCTCTCTCTCTCTCTCTCTCTCTCGCTCTCTCTCTCTCTCTCTCTCTCTCTCTGTCTCTCTCTCTCTCAGTCTCTCTCTTCCTGGTCCCTTCATATACATTTAAAATTGAAAATGAAGGCCTCATTTCCCATTTTCATGAATTATGAAAGGACATTTTCTGTCTCCACAACCAATAAACAATTGTGAGATTAAATTCATTGGGGGGGGGGATGCATGTTTACCACAGAAAAGCTTCTGGGCATTTGTGTGTATACAGTCTGTGTAAGAAAGGCAGTAGAATTGCTACAATAAATTCCTTCCTCAGGGCTAAGCAAGACAGGTGCCTAGGGTAACATGATGGTTAGACTGGGAAACCCAGAATCAAAGTCCTAATTTCTCAGTTTATCATTTTGCTTACTGAGTAATTTTAGGCCAGTCATTCTTTCTGATCCAGACTACGTCTTAAATCCCCATGTTCAGTGCCACCGAACTAAGATTAGATATAAAATGATAGCTATAGATGACAGACAAAAGGATAGGTATGAATGGACCATGCTGCTTCAATTTCAGATTTTATTTACTTTATTGTAAGTAACTGTAATACAATCTGGATCAGGACCATAAGGCATAGGAAGGGGAAACATCATCCTTTTTTCTAGCTCTTTTGTTTGAAAGTATAAATAGAACAACCTCCACTATTGTCAATCCTAGACTCTGTGAAAAGGAAAAGAGGGCAGCCTGATCATGATGTCTTTGGACTGTCCTTCCGGATATTTCTAGATCAATTATGAAACAGAAAAAGCTTAGATTCTGAATCTTCTGCAGTTTTGAGGACAACTCACCCCAGCTTGAAAAAGAGTTATGAAGAGATGCTTCCCTCCATTAACCTTTCCTTACAGTGGAAGGATCAGCTGTGATAGAGAGCCAAAATGCTGTCTAGTCAAGTGCACTGGTGTTTGTGTTTCTAAAATTGATCCAAAGCTGTTTTCTAATCCAAGTCATCTTAAATGTTTCAGGTTCAAATTTCCCCAAGCTATTTGGTTCCTGGCTGGTTTTTAAGCTGTCTTCAAAAATTCCAATTTTTGGTTGCAAAACATTGGGCACAGAGCTGGGCTGTCCACCTCAAGACCTGACTGATTGTTCCCACTCCTTGCTCTTCTCATATATGCAGGAAAGACAAGTCTCGCTGGCTACACAGACCACTTTACCAGTGACTGCTTTTTTTTTTCTTTTTTGAGGGATTGTTCCACCTTGCTTTCCCAGAGATTTCCATAAACAGATGACTTCACATCCCTTCCTTTCTCCTTATCATTGCTCATTAGATCCTAAGACCCTTTGTAGGTCCAGGGAAACTTGTAAGAAGAAAGAATTGATGGTTCGGTTTCCTAGGAAAAAGAAAAGTAGTGACTTTCCTATGTTGTAACTTTTTTAAAGAGGAAGAGTAATGAAGCTTTGCATACATTATTGTACTGGGGTAGGGAAAGATAAAATGGGGAGAATGTTTTGCCCAGCTTGGGCAGAAACCAAAATAATGCCCACTAAGAAATGCAAGGATTGAATGAAGTATACATTTCTGAAGACTTCATTGAATTAAAAAGGCATTGCTAGATCAATACGGGATTATAAAAAAGTAGCAGTTGTCAGCCAGCAGAAAACATGCCATCTTGCCAGTCTAGGATGAAATAACAACACAGAACAGTGCCCACAAAGCAGTGCCTGGAGGGGAGAGAGGTATATGAGCACCGTATCCCATCAGAGCTAGCAGTGGTGGGATCCAACTAATTTAACAACTGGTTCGTCCTAAAGACCGAGTGGGCATGGCTGGGGGGGGGGGGGGTCATGTAACTGAGTGGGTGTGGCCAACACAATGTTATTCATGGCAAGATGAGGCAGCGCAGGTGGGCCAAAGCAGCAGTGGCCAGAGCCTTAGACTTACCTTTGTGCAGCAACAGCAATGGTGATTCTCCGATGCCTCATCTCTTGTTGGGTCTTGCTGCCTAACAGTCAGGGTTTTTAAAAAGGTTTTTGCAGCAGGAAATGGTGGGTGGCTACTTCTGGCCTTTGTTGGTGCAACTGGGCACACAACCCTGTCCCAACACACTGACCTGCAGCCACCACCAGTCTTTTTCAGTGTGAGAAGCCTGCAGCCGCCGGTCTTTTTCAGTGCAAGAAGCCTGCAGCCGTCAGTCTTTTTCAGTGTGAGAAGCCTGCAGCCGTCGCTTTTTGCCAGTGTGAAGGGCCTGCAGCAGCCACCTCTTTGCCAACTGGAACCGAGCTGGGAGCGGCAGCTGGAGGCTTCTTGCGCTGAAAAAGACTGGTGGCTGAAGGATTCTCACACTGGCAAAGAGGTGGCGGCTGCAGGATTCTCGCACTGGCAAAGAGGTGGGGGCTGCAGGATTCTCGTGCCGGCAAAGAGGTGGGGGCTGCAGGATTCTCGGTGGGGGGGGACACAGCGAGGCTCAGCCACCTTTTGGGCCCTGCTCTGGGCTGCCACCTGCTCAACCTCCACTCCACCTTGGGTCCCACATCCAGCCCACGACAAGGGGACATGCCACTTCTAGGCCAGGCCTGTTGGGGGATGGGTGAGTGGGTGGCCCTCAGGAGAGGCATTTTCTCTCAGGCCTCACACCCAGAAGGTCCCACGGAAGCTGAAGCTGGGCCCAAAAGGCGGCTGAGCATCACCATACATGCAGACAGAGGCCCTGGGGAAGGCCAGAGCCAGGGACTGGCGTGTTCCCTGACCCAAGGCAAAAGGTGAGCAGGCAGCAGGCAGGTGGAGTCCCTGCAGAAGGCCAGAGCCAGGGATTGGTGCATTCCCCGAACAGAGGCAAAGGGCAAGCGGGCAGCATGTGGGCGGAGGCCCCGGAGAAGGCCAGAGCCAGAGACTGGCGCGTTGTTGTGGTCTGCCAGTGGACAGTAGAGCTGGTGGCATATTCGGACAATGAGGAGGTTGGGGAGGAACATGGGCTAGTCCTGGAGTCTGGGGAAGGCTCTGATGAGTGCTCTGCATCAGAGGCAGAAATGGGGCCAGGGCCATCTGATAGTTATCAGCTGCCTTCAGAGTAGATCAGTGGGGCAAAAGAACAGCTGGACCTGTTCCCAGTATGCGCATGCACAGAGGTGCCAGGAGAAGGGAACAGTTAAAGAACAAGGGTTGACTCGGGAGTAAAGGCACAGGTGAATGGCCCCTCCTACAGAGAATAAGGAGGAGCGAAAAGGGAGTGGTGTCTTGCAGGAGACAATTAGTTCATTTAATTAATGTGAAGATTTGTTTGTGACTCTTAGAGACTCCTTGTCAAATATTTTCTTGTACAGCGTTGTGCTTGGAAGCTATCGGCCTGGCAGCTTCCAAGCCTGATAAAGTCTGTGGTTGTAATTCACCCTTGAAAGACTGTTTGCTGGGACTTTGCTGGATGTGAATGATAGGAATTCACATTAGCCTAATAAAAAGG
>JANHFL010002741.1:59080-70745 GCA_032468155.1 Oxyrhabdium leporinum | reverse complement strand
TCAAGATGTGGAAGCAGATAGAGATAAAGATCCAAGAGAGGAATATGGGAGGCAAGCTAAGAAACGAACAATTAAAGTGGACAAGAGATGATGGATAGAAAGGGAATATGTTCAAATATAATAATTTCATAATTAAAAGTTAGAATAAGGATGGAAACTAGAGAGAGGGCGATCAATGGAACACACATTTTTTCATAATAAGATGAAGTAATAACGAGGGGAAATCAGAATTTGAACAATGGTAGTATTAAGCATGTTTGAATAAAATGGTGATTGGCATAAGAATAACATATTGAAATATTGAATAAATAAATAATGGAAGATTATAACAACATAAATATGTGTATTATTCTTAGAACCATATAAGTCCATTAAATGTAGCAAATATGATTATTAATATTTTATCTGCGGTAAAAGGAATGACATTTTGAATATGGTGATTGGCACAAAAATAACATATTGAAATATTGAATAATGAAATAATGAAAGATTATAATTCAACAAAAATATGTGTACTATTACCAGAATTATATAAGCTTGTCAAATATAGTAAATATGATAATATTTTATTTGTACTAAAATGTGGATAGAAAGGGAATATTTTTAAATATAATAGTGGCATAATTAGAAGTTAGAATAGGGATGGAAACTAGAGAGAGGGGGATTAATGGAATACACATTTTTTTATATAATAATATGAAGTAATAACAAGAGGGGAAATCAGAATTTGAATGATGGTAGTATTATACATGTTTGAATAATATGGTGATTGTTATAAAAATAACATATTGAACATTGAAATAATGGAAGATTACAACAACATAAATATGTGTATTATTATTATTAGAACCATATAAGTCTGTGAAATGTAACAAATATGATCATTAATATTCTATTTGCAGTAAAAGGAATGACACTCAGAATATGGTGACTGGCATAAAAATAACATATTGAAATATTGAATAACTAAATAATGAAAGATTACAATTCAACAAAAATATGTGTTCTATTACCAGAATTATATAAGCTTATCAAACGTAGTAAATATGATAAATATTATTTTACATTCAGGTGCCACACTGTTCACGCATTGATATGTATGTAAAAAAATAAAAATAAATAAAAAACTTTTTTAAAAAACAATCTGGTACATAATACAACAGACATCATCCCAGTTAGCATCCAAAGATTTTGGTGGGACATGCTGTTCAGTCCTTACACAGAAAAGGAAGATAACTTACACAGTCCTTACACAGAAAAGGAAGATAAGGATAGAATAATGCTTTCTTTTTATTACAGGTTTAAAAACAAGATTGAATCCTTTATATCCACACCGTTTTATGAATAGAATTCCTCACTCACTGCATTTTCAAATTTTGATATAAATATCTATTCATTGATTATGTCACACAACTGAATTTAACCAATATAGAAAAGAATAGTTACAACCCGTGCGATCATTATAATAAAATTATGAACAATGAAGCAATAAATATGTAATTCAAGTTAAAAATTAAAAATAATTATAGAAAAATAATTGTATAGAGAGCTAGTACCTGTTAAAAGAGTTTATATTCTGTAAGTCAGGTTTCACTGTCATCGTATTCTATTTCTTAGATGCAAAAAGAATTTCTATCTACAATTCTTCTTTTTCCTACTACTCCCTTTTTATTTTACACACAGAGGTATAGAGACATACATATAAACTGTTAGAAATTGAAAGATAGAATAACCAAAAGTGCATAAATATGTGCGGTAGCTATGCAGAGTGTTAATAGGTGTTTTTTTTATCTTTAGGATTTTTTTTCCACAGCATCCTAAGGAATCCATAAACATTGGTAATACTCTTGTACGCATTTGAAGATTCTAATATTCTTAGGAATCTATAGATCAGTATATATCACAACATTGTAATTGTTCCATTTGGTATAGTAGCATTCCAATCCATTGGAAGGAAAAATCCACATATAAAGCTTTTGCATAAAGTTTCCTGTTGGGTATAATTTTTAAGACACAGCATCCAATAGAAGAGAATATATGTAGTTCCAATTGAATGCAGTCTTTAGCCAAGGTTCTTTGGGCTACTGGAAATGGACTTGGGCATATCTTAGTCGGAGACTTGAAAAATGCCAGTTGATTTTATCTCTGTGCATAGGTGGTATTCTAAATTAATTGCAGAGCTCTGAAACAGGAAATGGCAGCATAAGCTCTCCTGTTATAATTTTATATACTGGATGTGTTTCAGGAATAGAAAAATACAGTTCTGCAAAAATTGAAAACATGTCAGTTGAAGGCCAGTTTTTGCACCCACACAATCTTGATTGGACTGGTGGTGTCTCTAAAGTTGTATAGAATATGGTGCTCCAGTTACTTTTAGGAATGTGCTTGCATCCTGCACAAAGCAAACACAAATGTTACCTTTGTTTATATCTGGTTTTTATGTTTGTGTATGCATGCCTTCCTTTAATCTTCTCCATATGCCAAGGCTGCATCAGCCAACTTCTTCTATTTGTTCAGTATTTGATAACCTCTCCTTTTCAAACATTGCCATTTCCCATTTCTCTATCATTTATCGGCCGGATGTAATTCTGAGGATATAATCCTATATATAATTCATCTAAAGATATAGACATATTCTTACACACTGATCCTCTTTATATAATAGCCATTAAAGCTGAAATGTTTTTGGCCTCAATGAATGCATTGATTAATTTCAGTGAAATTAGAAAACCTATAACCTCCTTAAAAATGTCAAAATAAGTATCCACAGTATGAGTTTCAGAATGCAAACCTATGTGCATTTATGTGGGAATAATTATGCAGGGCGTTCTCTTTGTATATAAGTTTGTTATGAGAGTGATCAATATGAATATTTAGTATCAAATTTTAAACATTCTTGCCTCTGCTTTAAATTTTTATATCCAGTTATTACGTTTTTAACCTTTTATTTGTATAGGGTATTCCATTTAAAAGAATGAATAAAGTCTTCTTCTGGGATCGGCATTACAATTTTTGCACATTTTGTCTCTGTGAAAAGCAGGAAACCACAACTTTGTTTTGAGCAATTGCATTGAAACAGTGGTTGGAAGGAGTAGAGGGGAACAGAAAAGATGCAGCTATTTTAGAAGCTAAGCAGTGATGGGCATGGTTAGTACTTCAATGAAGCAATTCCAAGGAATAGCAACACTATTAGCTAAACTGAGAAGCTCAGACAAAGGCAATGGCAAACAATTCTGCAACATTGCCAGCAAAACACCCTCTAAGCAGTAAGTAGGATCTGAGCTTGACTCCAGGACATCTTTCCCTTATTTGAGAGTCACCAGTGACCCTGATTCTTCTATAGTGTATTAATTTATTTATTAATTTGGATGGCCCTTGTTTGCATTTTAATATCTTAATTGTTAAAAAAAGCAATATGAGTGAAGTCCTTATTCTTTTGTAACTTAAATTCCTGTGGCAAAAAAAAAATATTACAAGAGCTTGTTAAGAGAAGTGAATTCAGTATAGTGAATGGAGAATTAAATAATAAATACATTTGTAACTAATTCAGGCATATATGTACTGAATGACATCTGCCAACATCTTTTCCTATGCTAAAAATCTGCAGGGGAAAAATACAATTTTGTCATATACTACTAAAACATACACAACAGGTAGTTGCTTTAAAATATAGCAAAATCTTGTACTGAAAACATTAATGCAGAAAGAATGACATCTATAAAATAGTAATAAAAAGTTTTCTTCTGAAAAACTTTGTCTTTGGTGCTCTTTGAGCTTGGTTGTTTGCTTGCAGATGTTTCACTATTCAACTAAGTGACTTCATCCATGCTAGTGACTGCAAAGCTTGCTCCTTGTTTCTGTACAGTAGTTTGCCCTGCCAGTGTTAGTGAGGAATGTGGGTTTTTTTTTCCCTTGGTAGTTCTTTGATTAGGGCATTTTTTTTCTGCTTTATAGGTAGCCCTCAACCTACAACTGTAATGGAGTTTGCTGATTATAGTCACGAGTGATGTCAATTGTTAAGGGAGACAGACTTGTTTAACAACTTCTACTACCTGTTCTCCCTGATGCCACCATTAAATGAATGCCTGGGTCATTAAGCAAGCACAGGATACCTTAAGAGTGGGGGAGGCTCTGGGAGGCCTGTCACCCAGCTGAATCCATAAAGAAGGCAGACAAGTATCAAAAGCTTTGCAAAGCCAAAAAAAGTAATTAATGTAGAGATCAACTGCCTGCATCCCCAAGGCTTCCTTGAGATACCCAGGGCAGTATTATCAATCTGGTACAATCAGTTGGTTATTGAATTTCTGCAGGGGCCATCACAGAACCTTACCTATCCAACTCGATGCAGTGCTACAGAACAGATCTACATGCTACATGCTACAAAACCAGAGATCCTATCACAAGAATGCTTCAGTTAAGCTCTGCCTTTCTATCTCATGTCATGGAAATAATGTCACTTTCTGCAGGTAGCTGCACTTTCAACTCAGGTCCAACAAGAGGCAATGTGGAAGCTAGGTCCCATCCATGCTCTTTTACTAATTTCTGTTCAACTGCTTTCTGTAATTAATAAGACTCTTATTTTATTCCACCCTAATAAATCTGTAATTTTATTCCATTCATAGGAATGAAAGATTTTTGGAACTCACTGTGGTCTAAATCATTCCAAGAATTCTACTGCAAAAGAAAGAATAAATATCAATTTATAAGCACAGTGCAGTTGATTGTAGTGATAACTCCTTTCTTTTTTAAGAAATGTAATTGAATCCAATTACTTTGCAGTATTCAATGTAATTTATTCTGAATGATTATGGTTTGCATGGATAAAACAACATCCAGTTAAAAAAAAACACTTGTAAGGTTTTGTTGTGGATGTCCATTGTTAAATATCTTGTAATGGGAAATTCCATTGATTTCCACTAGATGTGCTATGTTAAACGTAGAGTTATAGCCAATGAAGGAGGAAGGAGGGGGAAGGAATCCAGAGACAAAAGCAGATGATTGATGATACTATTCAGTCAAAGGACTGAAAGGTGAAATTGGTTCTGATGTCTCATTCTATTCGACTGTCTCACTCAACACTTCAGCCTAGAAAATGGTCTTTTGTGATTTAGACATTCCTAGGTTGGGAAGACCACTTATCATCAATTGGTAATAATAAATATGCTAATTTATGTTACAGATTCTTTATAACTGGTATATGTTAATCTATAGACTCTATACGAAATATTGTTTGCTCAAGTTATGCTTCATTTTCCTTTCTAAGATTCTTTCAAATCTGCATGATAAACATTTTTAGTTAAAGTTGAATTCAATAAACTTGAAAGTATTGGCCCTCCTTGGAGGATTAAATGGCCTCCAAGTTAGGTTTTTATGTATAAACCTATGAATTACTCCAATTCATAATAACACTGCCCATCTCATAAGCTAGTCATCTACTTCATAAACTAGATTCCAAGTGGACAAGTTACAGATGACTTTAAGTATTTTATTGTTTTACTTATATAGAATTTATATAGCTGTCTAACTGGAACACTATAACTTAAGGAGCATATAGTAGTTCCAAAACGTATACAAGAAACAACCATTTCCATTACATTCCCAAACATTAATAGGTGATTAAATATTCATACCTCTCTCCAGATAGGGATTCCAATCATCCTAAACCTAAGGAAATTAGCAAAAACATGAAGTCTTGTACCAGTTTCAAAGATTAAAAGTTATTTAGGCATTACAGGAATAATCAGCCTACATCCTATAGGAACCAGAATGACCATGAGCTGTTCAGAGTTGCTTCTTTAATGTTGCCTATCTATGTACAAGAATCTCACTAGACTGACTACATTCTGTTGGAAACTGTCAGATAAAGGCTTCAGGAATTTTCCAATAACTGACTATCACTTCCTTCTCTGCAAGGACTCCATATTCATCATCTTTTCACTCCTCTCCCACTCTAGCTGGTGCTTCCATCACAATATGGAAGGAGCAAGCATTCTTAAGAACGTATTATGAATCTTGAAGGACTGTCTATGATGGATGAGGAAGGCAATGAAGTTATGTCAATGGCAAATATATTTCCATAACTTTTGAGTAGCTGTCTAATATAAATGAGCACATGAGCCCACTTATGTCCACCAGAAATGCATAATTTGAAAATTAATGAAAATATAAACCCCCAAAAGGGTAGTTCTTCAGATTTAAAAGAAAAAAGAAAATCAAAGGATTTGAAGTGTTACGTGATGCAATCTTATACTTTAGATCTATTTACTTAAGGGGGAGTGTGTAAAATCGCAGCCTTGAGCATTTTCTTCAGAATAATCAGAAGCTATTACTAAAATTCATGTCAATTGATATAAAGATATAATTTGAATTCTACACTGAGATAGCTTGGTAAATAAAGATGGTAAATCAATCATTTAACCTTATTCTAAAAGTGAATACATTTAATTACAACAGCAATAAGCAGACAGTTTGAAGAACTGAAGGACCAATGGAGAAAATCTACCTGTGTGATTGCCAAGAGAAAACTGTAACTCAATGGCACATAATCATAAATATCATATTCAATTAACTTAACATTGACCCAATTCTGTGATTTTCTTGTGAAAAATGCAGAGAATGCTATTGTTTGTATATTATTTCAGAAAAGCTCAACAGTTTTTTTTAAAAATAGTCTGAGAAATGTAGTTAGGCCTTTCTTTTTTATAGCTCTTTGTATTCAGTTTATCACTATTTAGATAACAAGAGCTCCTTTCCTCTCTACTGTCACATCAAATACAAAGAAATAAGTGGCTAATAGGACCAACTACTTTATACCTGCTATCCTATCTATAGGCTCTATCTATATACAAATGTGATCCATGTTGACTTATGGCTACTAGGCTTCTTACGTAGTAACTGCTTACTGCAGTTTAATATGTATAGATTAAATGTATCTGTGAGATGTTAATTAGTATGTCAGGAGTCTGCCATTTTCAATTATTTATTAAAAAAACAATATTTGTCTAAAATAGGTGAAGAGTTTTTCCTCTCTGCTTTCAATTAGTTGGGAATTTACTGTACTCAACCACATGTCCATATATCAAATCCTCAATTCCCAACAATCTAAACAAAATCTCTTTATGTGTGTGTGTGAATGTTTTTCTTTGCACATTATTCTGATTTATATCAGGTGGTCTTTTCATTCCTAAGGTCATACACATAAAGAGTCCTACAGAATATATACAAAAACCCACCTAGCATAGGAACTATTTCTTACATTGTCCACCAAGATTCCTGTGAAAACTATGAACATTGTATCATCTTGCTATCTCGGACTCTGTAGCTAGTATTCCATGCCACACTTTTGTAGATAGATGTGCAACCATGGGCAATAATTTCAGTAAAGTGAAACGTGTGGTATGAATTCAGTCAACAAAGGCACTTCTTGCAGCTTACTTTGCATTTCTCCATTTGCAGCTAAGCCATAACAGATGCATATCCCACAATAATAAAATTGATACCTTAAACATACAGAATTGGGACTGGCCAACATTATATTGATGATATAACACTCAGCAAATTCATGTTGATGCTCAATATCGTATTAGAAACAAAATAGAATTCCAGGAACAGCAAAACAAGTGTCATAATGACGAACAGAAGTTTCCAGGCATCATTTTTGGAAAATTATTTGCCATAGAGGAATGTAATAGTTAAAGAGGTACATATTTCCCTGAATCCCAGTCAATTAGTAAAGAATGGCTGAAAGGTGTCCTGAATCTGATTTCAGAGATTCAAGATAGCAACAGGCCTCACACATTCCTGGCATACATTGTCAACCAGACAATCAAACCCAGATTGAAATAAATACATTTATATAAGGCACATTTACTTATTTACAATGTTTCAGTTAAACTATCAGCAGTTTACAAGAGATGCATAATGACATAAAAACATGAAACATAGCCAAAAGAAATTCAGCTGACTCCTAAATCTACATTCTTCAACCATTGAAAGGTATATCTTTCTCTAAAGGAATGCCACTTTATGTCATCATTGTCATTCATTATTTCATAGCCCTAAAAAAGGAAATCCATAACTGAAGCATAGTTTAAGAACATTAGAAATTACCTTAATCTAAGCCAGACAATTGCTTTTTTGCTACCATCTTCACTAATTGGCAGAGACCTTTAAGATTCCTGAGAAAGATTTTTCCTACTCTTGGATTGAATATGGGACCTTTGACAAGCAAATCTTCTACCACAACTATGTTGTCGCATCTTAAAAAAGCTATTTTAGGGAAGTTTTTACTGCTGTCATCATTATAGTGTTTAGGGACTACTTTCTGTAAAAATATGCATCAAACTGTAACATATCTTTGAATGATGTTAGAAGCTTGGAAAAATTAGAGTAAAAATGTAGTATAGTTTGCATTTCTTCAAGCTTGCACAAAAAAATGCAAAATGTTCTAACTTCATTTCCATAGATGGACATTAGATGAGGGCACCATGATGGTAGAAACTTATCATTTTGCAAACAAAAACACCTTATCATTTTGCAATTATTGCCAACTTACTTTGGATTCTAGAAAAGCCAATAATCAGAGGCAACAAAGTAGTACCATTCATGATGCTATGAGTTTTTAGGTATTAGAAAAATCAAAATAAGGTTATTTTTTTCCAATTCCTTAACCATAGCCTTATTTAGTCTGGTGTACTGGATTCCCTTTTTAAAAACACAAGTAGAGGATAGCTAGAAAGGGTATTCCTTCCATCCAGTGTTGGTGAATCTGTGAAACACCTTAAAGGTGACACACCACTACATTTTGGGTGACATACCAGCATTCGCCACCTGCTGACAACAACTATTCTTGAAAGTATGCTCCATTCTAGTACATTTTTTGAAAGCTGTGGAAGTCTCATGATAATGGGGCATGCTTTTGCACAGTGTTTGGAAGCTGCAGAAGTAATGACAGAGCCTTCTCCAAAGCCACTTCAAGAATGAAGACCTTGTGCAACCCAGAGGTCCCTCATGTAGCCTGCAGGGGTCTGTCAAGAGAAAGAAAATACCTCCTAAAACAATGCAGCAGATCCTGGTGATAACACACATGACTGGAACTTATTTTTTTTTAATGTAAATGAATATGAAAACAGTTACTACTTTTTGTTTGGGGTGTCTGTGGTGACACATCAGCAGAGACAAGTTAGGCATTTTTTGAATTTTTGATATGCTGAGCCCAAAAGATTTGCCATCACAGAAGTAGTTGGTTCTGGAGATTTGGGGAAGAAAAGGTTTTAAAGCCTGCCACTGTCCATATTGTGCTTCTCTTCCAGTTTGCAACTTCCTGAAAAAAACTATTTGGATTTCAGAAAGCAAACAAGAAAAACAATGCAATATGTGTTATGTCTGTAATTATGGATCAAAGAAGCTTGAGAATTTTGATCTGTCTCCATTTTTAAGCAAACTCACTTGACTTACATTTCCCATGGAGTAGAATGCAGTGGTCCTTCAGATCCCAATTCTTCCCTTGCTAGTTTTGTCATGTAATTTTTGACTCAATGTGAATTTTATTTTGCAGGTAACTGCTTATAAGCATGTATTGAATTAAATTAATTCATTAGATGCAAATGGGAATTTAGGTTTTTAAAACTAAAACATTACATATTGTTTATTCAATGGAATGGAATAGATTTATTAATGGAAGTATCAGATGTGAATTGGAGTAGAAATATATGAATGACATTGGCAGATAATGGAACATTTTCAGTACCAGGAGTATAAGTAACAACTTAGTTCTCCCTGTTCCTGGCCCCTGGAGTTTATCATTATCATGATTTGCACAGTCAGCCAGATGTTCAGACTGGATTTGGCATTTTTGTTCATTTATCAAGCCCTTCCCAAGCAACTAGGATAGGCAGATGTGGGTATTTTTATGGTCTTAAAGGTATCGTTGCAGGATGTAAGCTGTTCCGAGCAAAGCTGCCTGTTGCAATTTACTGGTGGTGATTTTGTCAATGAGGATGGTGCTAAAGTGATGCTCCAGTTGGTTGGGATGGCACCCAAGGCACATAATACTATTGGTACTACATATAGTCATTCTATTTCTATTAGCAGGTCTTTGCATTTTGTTATCTTCTCCAATTCTTTCTCTTCTCTTCTGCTGTCTCCAGATAATGCCATGGTCCAGTATCCAGACTTTTTTTTTTGGCCTTTTTTATTGACAGCTGTTTGGTCTGGGCTGTTATGTGTTAGATGCCTGTCTGTTTGAATTCTAAAGTCCCAGAGCAATTTAGCTTCTTCAATTTCTATTATTTTCTCTATTTTATGGTCCCACCCGTTATTGCTTGCAATGCACCATTGTTGCTACTTAATCATGCGTTGTTTGTAGTTAGTCTGTGCAATCTTCTTGCAGCAGCTAAACAGGTGATCCACTGTTTCTTTAGTTTCTTTGCAGAGGTGGAATTTGTTGTCTGTTGCTGTCTTCTCACTTTTGGCTTTGTATGTATTTGTTCTTAAGGCTTGGTCTTGTGCAGCTAGAATTTGCCCCTCTGTCTCTTTCTTCAGCTTTCTTGCTCTTAGCCATTGTCAGGTTTGCCTTTCCTGCTATTTCTTTGGTGTACTGACCATGTAATGCTTTGTCTTTCCATGACTCTTTTCGATTCTTTATGTGATCTTTCTTGAAAGCCAGCTTGGTTTCTCCAGTATTCAGTAGGTCTTCCTGGTATACTAGCTTCAGTGCATATTCTTCAGATTATTCTTCCTTCAGATAATCTTCCAATACCCTTTTTTTTCCTTCAACCATCTGATGTACTTGCAACATTCCATGCTGATCTATTTTCCTTGCAAGGATGAAGGTCATGATTAATTGTCATTAGTTTTCTGATCTTCCTATTCAGGGCTTTCAGTTCTGCTTGAGTCCAATCCACTATTCCAGCTGTGTTAACTAATGACTGGATTTGCCCAGGTGTCAATTGCCTTCTAGTATTTTTTCCACTGCACTTTAGGATCTTATTCACTCTCTTGAGGTATTCACTTCTAACCTTTTTCTTGACTTCAGTATGCTTAATGTTGTCAACTTGAAGAATGCCCAGGTATTTGTAATGATTGTCTTCCTCCAGACTTTTGAAGTATTTCCATAGGGTATCTTGATTCCTTCAGTTTTTGTTATTTTTTTCCTATTGATGATGAACATCTACAATATATAAATGTAAAATATAAAATAGTGATCAAACAGAACAACTAAAAAGGAACCTCAGTGAGATCTCCGCTGCAGTGCTTTCCAGATGGAACTTCTTACAGGTAAGAAGAACTATCCAGTCCATTCTCAAACTGGTTTGGCCCTCCTGTGTCCCTGCCACCCCCACCCCCATGGCCCTTCAGCCTGGCGCGGCAGGCATAAATTGCTTCAGCCTGGGGGAGCGTAGTTTGAGGCCAGAGGCTCCCGGCCTAGGCAAAGGGTGATCAGACAGAGGCTCCTGGGCAAGGTCAGAGCCAGGGAATGGCATGTTCCCTGACCCAGCCTAGGTGAACGGCAATTGGGCGGAAGCTCCGAGGCAAGGCTGGAGCCGGGGAATGGCGCATCCCCAGGCCCTGACCCAAGGTGAAGGGTGAGTGGGTAGCATGCTTACCTTTGGTGAGCAGATCAAGCGAGGCGCAGAGGTGAGGCGCGGGGATTATCTGGGCCACA